>VXBW01000688.1:582140-617141 GCA_013400375.1 Thinocorus orbignyianus | reverse complement strand
CATTCAGTACCTCAGCCTTATCCATATCCTGGGTGGCCAGTTCTCCTGTTTTCTTCCGGAGAGGGCCCACAGCCTCCCTAGTCCTACCTTTTTCCCTGACATAGCTATAGAATTTTTTCTTATTGCCCTTGATGTCCTTGGCCAGATTTAGTTCCCTTAGGGCTTTTGCCTGCCTGAGTTGTCCAATTCTTTTCTGACTGAACTTCTTCAGAAACTCACTCCTATTTCTAGGAGTCTGCTTTCCTTTACCTTTTTATACATTTGCTATTCCAAAGGTCATTACCCTTGAACAGTCATTATCCCTGCCTATCACTACCTTCTTAATAGCTGACTTCCTGACTTTCATTTTTTGAGGCCCCACCTGGAGTGCTGTGTTCAGCTGTGGAGTCCTCAACACAGGAGGACATGGACCTCTTGGAACAGGTCCAGCAGAAGGCCACGAAGATGATCAGAGGCTGGAGCACCTCTCCTATGAGGACAGGCTGTGAGAGTTGGGGTTGTTCAGCCTGGAGAAGAGAAGGCTCTGACAAAATCTTATAGCAGCCTCCCAATACCTGAAGGGAGGGCCTACAGGAGAGATGGGGAGGGACTTTATCAGGGAGCACAGTGAGAGGACAAAGGGTAATGGTTTTAAACTGAAAGAGGGTAGATTTAGACTAGATATTAGGAAGAAATTATTTCCTGTGAGGGTGGTGAGGCACTGGAACAGGTTGCCCAGAGAAGCCGTGGATGCCCCGTCCCTGGGAATGTTGAAGGCCAGGCTGGATGGAGCTTTGAGAGGTGTCACTGCCCATGGCAGGGCTGTTGGAACTTGATGGTCTTTAAGGTCCCTCCCAACCCAAACCATTCCATGATTTGGATGCTGACAGACTCATTGCTGCCTGCTCCAGACGCCGATTTGCCTTCATTTTCCGCAACCAGAGTAACAGCAGGTTACTCCAAAGCTAGGTCCCTCAGCTAAAGAAGGACCCCCAGACATTGCACGTCACTCAAGATCTGGAACGCAATGACTTTGGTGAACAGATGCACAACGTGAAACAGATCACAGAGCAGAAGCACTGGACCTGCAGAGTCAGGGGAGCAGTCTGTGCCTCAGAGGCCCTTGCTAGCAGTGCCTGGAATGACACGCTCTGTTCTACTCCAGGTCCTCAGCGTGGATGCTAAACTGAGCGTGTCCATGGAAGGGTTAGTGTCTTTTATAAATGTTCTGCTGTAAAAGTCCTGCCCGTAATATAAGGTGCTTGCTGTCCTTGCTTGAACGGAGCACAGAGAGCTCCAGAGAGCATGGGGATTCTCTTGCATGGTACATGAGATCCTTTGCTACTTGGTGCCATTCATTTCTTTGGCTCTTTGGCTTCTTTTGAAGTTGCCTGCATCTAAGTAGTTTATAGATTCCAGCATTTAGTAATGCATTTAGCATTTAGGTTTTGATTAATTATCAGGTGGAAGAAACCATGCTTCTCACTGTCTCTACAAGAAGTCCTTGACTTTCCCTTTGTTCAGCTGGAGAACTGAAAATACAATATGCAGTACCTGGGTTTTTTAAAGCAATACTGAGGCAAGACGAAAAAGAAAAGTCAATGAAATAAAAGCCTACAGCCTGTCAGCCTTGGTGGCACAGGCTGAAAACAAGAGATGCAGAATACACTGTGTTTCTTGCAAACCAACATTTGCATCGTTTTCAGACTCCAAATGCAGCAAGTGCTCATCTGGAGTTTTGCTGGAGTTAATCTGCCCAGCAACCTCTAATCTGGCTCCCTTGGATTCTCTGGATGAATGCACTGCCATGTACAAAGACAGCAGCTACGATCCATGTCAGCTTCTGCCGACTGCATAGGAATTTGCCCACTTCTCTCTACCAAGCCATCTGTTCCTCTTCTGACCTTAAACAGAATCCCTAGGGTGAAGTGGGGCTCAGAATCAAGCCTGAGTCCCCCATCCTGCTTCAGGCAGTGTATCACACTTTCCACGGCCATTCTGCAGCTGTCTCTGGTCACTGAGGGGACTAATCCATAGGCTTATGTGAAAGGCTATGGGGAGAAGTGTGCGAGGAGAGACAGACCTGATCTCCAAGAGTCAAAAGACAACATAAGATCTCCATCAATCCTAATGGATTCAGAATCACCTGCATTATGGCCTGAACAAACCTCTTGACTAGCTAAGACTGTGCAAAAACATGATGGTCATTCACTTTGTCAGACTGGTGTCAAAGGCTGGAGAGAAATATCCTTTTTTCCTATCAGGAAGAAGTATTTCACTATGAGGGTGGTGAGACACTGGAAGAGGTTGCCCAGAGAAGTTGTGGATGCCCCATCCCTGGAAGTGTTCAAGGCCAGGCTGGATGGGGCTTTGAGCAACCTGCTCTGGTGGGAGGTGTCCCTGCCCATGGCAGGGGGGTTGGAACTCCATGATCTTTAAGGTCTCTTCCACCTCAAACCACTCTATGATTCTATGATGTTTGCTGAGAAAGTGCTTTGCTGGAGGTGTGGAAGGAAGATGACAGCATGTGTCTCCTCTGCTGTGCCAACTCAGCTGGGGAAGCACTTAGAGGCAAAGCTCACTGTCATCTCTGCATATTTGTCATTCAGAGGTTGCCAGCGTAATGATATCTCCCAAATCAGTTTGCTGGTGGTTAATTATTCATTTCCAAATTGATTGGCAATAATCTAGTGGATGCCACCTGATGCCTGCTCCAAATAGCTACAGCAGCTCTCTCCTGGAAGCCTATCCGCACTAGCATGTTGGTTATCTTCTATTCCAGGTGATGTGCAAGCCACACATAGGTCTTTACGAATGTCATCTACCGCATGCTGAAGTTCTCCCTGTTCTAACTAACATGTGCTTACAGCAGAATTCTGCCACAGATCATCGCTCTGACCACAAGCTGCAGTTCTGTGCTAAATGTGCAGTCATTTGCTCCCATCTGCAGGGAGGATCTTCAGTAGGTGCCAAGTTTCACCTGCTGTTACCTCTCTGCTCACACCTTCCCTGTGGTGAACAGGAGAGCCTGCCCTGGGCATAGTCAGACTTGATACAGTTGGGTCACCATTTGTACGACTCCTCCCCAGCAGAGTTTCTTGCTCTGCAGCTTCTCAGGAGAGAACTGAAATGTTGTGTTGCTCTCCAGTGCCAAAATGCAAATGATGCTTGGCAGTGGTGTGGTACTTTTCTCAAGGCTGTTTCTAAGGACTCTTAGCCATCCACAAATAAACCCACAACGCAACAGCGCAAATTCTGCAATGTAAAGGGCAGATGAATGGAGCACTGAATGTGATGCACTCTAGGATAAAGGATGCGATGCCAAACACACTGCTGATCTTTTTTGTCCACATGTAACCTTGTACTAGGTTTCTACTGAGCAGAACTGCTGTTTGATCCAGCAGGCACAGACCTGTTATTTGTGATCACAGAACCACAGTGTAAATACGTATGTATTACCTCATTCAAAATCAATTTGTTGGAAAAACAAGAGAGAAAAACATAGATGTGAAGGAGCATCAGTTTAAATAAGTCAGACATATTTCTGTTCCTTTCTGGTTGATTTCACCCTGTTCCTTAAACGGTTACCCTGTTACCCATCTGGCCACTCCTTGGGCACCTGGTCTCTCCAGACAACTTCATGCAACCATGCTGTTTACATAACAGGATGCAAAACAACATCCGAGAGAAATTACTCCAAGTTTGGATTTAGAAGGATAGAAAAAGGTTCAGAGGGTTCAATGGAAAGCGTAGCTCAGCTTCAGACATGCACTTACTTGGCACAGTGGATCAGGAGGGAGCTGGCATGGTACCTTCAAGGGCAGGCTTTCAGCAGCAGCTCACAAGAGGCAATTAGCTAAGCATTAGTATAGTGAAACTTAAGGTGGATGCCTAATACGCTGCTTAAAGTCTCTGGGAAGAAAAATGTCACTTCAGATGAAAAGTTAAATGTGACACTGATAATGAATTCTATCATTCCATATTCTTGATTTATTTTTCACACTCATAAAAATAAAAGGGCTCGACTTGGTTATATTACATATTTCCTGAAGCAATGGCTTGTTTAAATTAGTTATGGTGAGAGAAGTGTCGTGCAATGAAGAAAGCATTTGCTTTCATTACTTAGTATTATGCAACATGAGAACTGCGTTCCAGAATTAAACTACAGACACAGATACAGCTGCCAAGCTCTATGAACTTTAAACAGGAACGGTGAGGAAGGGCTGCAAATGAATTGTTTCTTCCTAATACTGGACTG
Source organism: Thinocorus orbignyianus (assembly GCA_013400375.1). Taxonomy (NCBI): domain Eukaryota; kingdom Metazoa; phylum Chordata; class Aves; order Ciconiiformes; family Thinocoridae; genus Thinocorus; species Thinocorus orbignyianus. The sequence continues at coordinate 612,904 of VXBW01000688.1, read as the reverse complement.
AGATCAAAGGGCACATTTTCACAATATATTAAAAAATAATTGCTGGGAAGTACGAAGTGTACCAAAAAGCTACATGAGAAGAAATGGTCAGATAGTAAGAGGCAGTAAATAGAGCATCTGCACTTTTTAAGGGAAGTCTCTCTGTAGGTCCATGTTGTGTAGTGACAAAGCAGACTTAAGTTTGTATCCTCCAAGCTCTGTTATAAAGTCAGCCACATCTATCTTCCCTATCAAGGATATTTAAACACAAAAGAATTCTGGCACAGCCTTTTCCTCCTGAGTTTTCTAGGCCTGTTTCCCAGCTGTTAGAAACTACAGCCATCTACAGCAGAAGTGGAAGGTAAATTAAAGGCTGGTAGGTATTAGTGGGAGTGATGAGGCATGAAATATCCAGTCCACAAAGTCAATAAGAGGCTGGGGTCTGGCTGAGAAGAAATTTTGTGGCTTTGAATCTATTATAAAGTTGTGGGTGGAAACTGCCTGTGGTTGCCACAGGCTTATGTGTGTCCACACACTTTAAAGTCAGAAGAAACAAGCCAGTTGCCAGAATAAAGTCACCTTCCAGAGTAACACCAGCCCTTTGTGTTTGCTAACATAAAACAGCCTACAGAAGTGTCAAGATGACTGAACTCCAGTAACGGATGGCAGCAGCCATAATTTCTAGGCTCCTAATTAGGCTGCCCCGTGCCTCCTGCCAGTGCAACTTTTCACACTGAGGGTGCGTAGCACAAAAATAAAGGAACCAAGGACAGACACACAGAACAGAGTCATGCTATCGGCTGTAAATCAGCATCATCCTGGTGCCCCTTTCCAAGGTAAACTTGTCACCACAAGGACAACTGTTGAGGCTGTAAGAGAAGTCTTGAGATGATCTAGTCCAACCCTGCTGCTCAGGCAGGGCTACCTACAGCAGGTTGCCCAGGACTGCATCCAATCATGTTTTGATTATCTCCATAGATGGGGACTGACCCCATGACCTCTCCATGCCAGTGCTGGACAACTCTCACACCGAAGAAGAATTTTCCTGTGTTCAGATTTAATTTCATAGAGTCAAGGTCAATGGTTGGCCCTTGAGAGCTGCAGGTTATATTCTAAAGTGAAGAGACAAGGGGATAGAGTGTCTGTCCTAGCTTTAATTTAGCTAATAAAGGTCCCAGTCCCAGTGATAATAGGCTGGAAAAGGTCAATGAATCCTCCAGGGACAGAGGCCCACTGTCTGGTTTGCTGCTGTTGTTGCTCGTGATAACGAGCTAGCTTACTCCTGCTATAGAATGATTGAATCATGGAATGGTTAGAGTTGGAAAGGACCTTAAAGATCATCAAGTTCCAACCCCCCTGCCATGGGCAGGGACACCTCCCACCAGAGCAGATTGCTCAAAGCCCCATCCAGCCTGGCCTTGAACACTTCCAGGGATGGGGCATCCACAACTTCTCTGGGCAACCTGTTCCAATGTCTCATCACCCTCACAGTAAAGAATTTCTTCTTAGTATCTAGTCTAAATCTCCCCTCTTTCAGTTTGAAACCATTATCCCTCATCTGGTCACTACACACCCTTGTAAAAAGTTCCTCTTCAGCTCTCCTGTAGGCCCCCTCAGGTACTGGCAGGCCGCTGTCAGCTCTGCCTTCTCCAGGCTGACTAACCCCTACTCTCTCAGCCTGTCCTATAGTTACTGCTTCACTTTAGAAGAGAAATCACAAACTGAGTTAGAACTAAACATAGAGGTGAAGTCACTGTTCCTTCTCCAAGATACTTAATGGCAGAAACAGCACAACAGATCACCCACCCTGCAATACCATGGGGAAAGTCTTCCCCAGGGTCATAAGATCCACAAAAATTGATCTTCAAAATCAGTAGCCCAATTTTATAGTGGACACAGATTTTAGGATCACAGCCCCATCCAATCTCCAGGCTGACTAATTATATGCTTATAACAGAAACAGCAACTGGCTAATCTCAAGGAAACAAAATCCCACAGAGGCTAGTAAATACAAAGGGACTAACTCTTTCTCAGAAAGTCCCTGAACTGCAAATTGTGTAAGGCAGATGCAGCATTCCTGAAGAATATTGCTATATTTGACCAGATCTTATTTCTTTAAGCCTCTTACATTGACCAGTGTAAGGGATAGGTGGGTTGGCTAATCCACCATGACAATTTTTTTTCCTCACTTCAGGTGGCTGTCACCTCTCTCTATAGTTCATGCACAGCACAGATGTTTTTTGTTCAAGAGGAGAAGAAATCAAATTGTCTTTTTCCAGTGCACTCTACTGAAGCAGCCCTTTTCATGTCACATTTCTCTAACAGGTCTTCGAACTATAAATAGTAATGTAAGTGTGTGCATGTTTCTGTATGTGTTGCAGATCTGCCCACAGATAAACAGTACACACAGAATCTCTTCCAGTTCCTTCAGTTTCTCCAATTCTAATTTCTTCTGTTTCTTACTCTAATCTGTTTGTGTACTCACTTTGGTTTCATGACTCATTCTACAAGAATCTCACTTGTCTTGTGGTGACAGAAGAAAACTTTCCTGAAATAAATTAAGTGTATAAAGTTCATATTTGAGGGTGTCAGGTGTTCACTGCTGAAGACTGTCCCCCCAACCAGCTGTTCATTATAGTCGTTTTCCTCCAGATAAGCTTTTGTTCTCCCTCTCTTCTCATTATAAACAATACACAGACCACAGGAACATAACTCTCTAAGATAGTTAGCAACAGGGTTTTGATCTTCAGATCAAAAGCAAAATGTTCATAATGATCACATGTTTAGCAGAAAATAGGAAGAAAAGGGAAAACAGTATTTTCAGCCTATCTGTTAGTAGCTGATATTGCTGCCTTATCTTGTAGTTAGATTCTTATTAATTTCAATATACCTCCTTCTAGGAGCTCACCTTGTCTGTATCTCTCCCCTTACCCTAGATTTTGGCCTACATGCTAACTCACATTTTTTCTTAATTTTAATTTTCAGGCACTGGAGATCAACAGCTGAGGATTTCAAATCATCTAAAATATAAGCAACTCCCAGGCATTCAAGCTAGAACTGTATTGAAAAATGGCAATTAAAAATCTGTGATTCTGGTTTCACTTTCAATTAACTCTGAACGTCTGCAATTCAGGTATCTGATCAGTGTTCCTCATTACAGGCTCTCTTCATACTGGGTGAACAGAAATGGGTGCTTCTGAGAGGGCAATACATTTGATATCTTCCTCTCAGTGGAGATAACTCACACCCTAAACATGCCTATTTCTTTCTTTTGACTGCAAGGAGTCTACTAATGGCTAAGGATTGCCACCCCACATGCTTCTGCATTCTGTACTAATCAGGTCTCTCTATCATCAGTCATTTTATGTGCATCTAACATTATAAATACATTGTAAGACAGAGCCATCCCTGGATGTTTTGATCCTATGTACAAGGAACATTTAAACACATCTCCACACACAGGTCTGAGTTCATCCTCAGATCTACGTAGTTTGTCTTAATGATAGCATATACAGATAAATATATTTTAAAAATCCTAAACTTACCGTGACCTGGTGAGAAAACATCATCCACAGAGTTTAGACATAACACTGGAATTCCTACTGACTTCAGCTTGCGACATGGGCTAGCATCTTCATAGTAATCATCAATTGTACGGTAGCCAAACATGACTGAAGTGAACTGCTTATCAAATTCTCTAACAGTTCTAGCCTGAAGTACAGAATTCAAATAGGGAACTGTGTCAGCATTTGGAAAACAGTATCCAGCTAAAGCAGAAGTAACATTTTCACATACCTTCATCACGAGATCCATATCGAATAATTTCTCCAACATTTGTCGATGCCTAAAAAGAAAGAGATAAAAATTGGAGGGCTTGGGGTTGTTTTTTGGGTTTGTTGGTTTTTGGTTTTTTTTTGTTATATAAAACAGATGCAGAAATCCTATGCTTTACAAATACATTTGTAAAAATACCTCCCCAACAAGAACATGCTTGGTTTTAATTTTCTGCCATATTAAAAATCTGCCTGGAATCCAAAAGTGTAAGAATTGTTCATTCATATGAAGACACATCCATCAACATAGTAAAAATCTGTAAAACCCATGAGAAAGATACCAAAGATAAGGAAACTAAGTATTTGGAATACAAAGTACACCCTAATTTTAATAAAGCAAAGGATGAACTAGTCCTTCCCATGCTTTTACAGCCAATGCTGACTTAAAAGAATAAGTATGTATACATTTATACTCCAAGTCAACATATGCATGTCTAAAAAATAAAAAAATCCAGTCACTTCATCCATAAACACAGAAGTACATTGGTCTTGTGCTGAGTCCCTTGAGGAGCAAAGAAATTTAGTCACATTGATGACAATCTGCCTTGCAAAGATCCTTTTGATTTCAAAAACTTACAGAAGAATATACACACAGAACAACTACATGAAATGCTGTTACAGCATCAGTTTTGCCAATATTATTATACCTGCTGTAGATCTCATGCTAAAATCCTTCCACCTTGCTAAATAGTTCAGAAGGCAACTCACCTGCTGATAGAGGATTGTAGACAAGTAGTCAAGTAATAGTTGAAAAGAAGCCAGTTTAGTGGCTTCTCCAGAGATTCTACAGATTCAAAAACATTCCAACCCGCAGAGAAAATTGCAGCTGCCATTAAAGGAGTGTCTCTGCCAGTTTTGCCCAGGTAATTTAAAAGAAGCATGCTACAAACAGAAATGAAAAACAGAAACATATATACTATCAAATTGTTTGCTTCCATTTAAAGCAAAAACAACAATCAGCCACCTTTTTGTCTGTTTTTCAATAGTTTCTTGTATTAGCCCTACAGTTGTGCCTAATATTTCTAAAAGGCAGTTAACATAATCAACACATGACTCATGAGGTTTGCTTTCTCTCTCCAATGTCAGAGAGGATCTGAGTACACTATGTAGGATGTGGGTAGGAGTGCATTTAGAAATAAATAGAGAAGTACTAGTCTTATTTATATCACTGAAAGGGAGGAAAAGGTCAAATAAACCTATCTTACTCATGGAACAGGTATTCCAAAGTTGTCAGTAAGTTTTACCATTTTACAAGCTCTTGGTCTTCCTGATCTCATAAATCCAATCAGCAAGCCTGACAAATACAAGCTGTCCCTGAGTGTCTTTTGAGTTGAAGGTAATACCTTTACCCCACCTCACACAGAAGAGAGAACACAGCTGTTCTTTAACACATACTATGTACAGAAAGAAGTGTTGGATAAGGAGTAAAACTAGCAAAACAAAATACATGGCTTAAGTTTTGCCTTTCTGACCAATTGCAACTTACAGTCTCTACTGCCGATGCACAGTTGAGTTGAAAAAAGAGGAGAGTTCACCAGTACCCGACCCTTCAAATGTAGAAAAATTAAAATTGCAGGAAAAGAGCAAAAGAAAAATACTAACAAAAAAAGCTGTGAGTCTTATCTTGCTGCCCAAAGTTTACATCCAGCATTTTAACACCAAGCCTTTAACTCAAATCATTACAAGTTCTGCAACTCACTATAGCTTCTTGGACCACCAATACTCTGTACCTTGGCTTCATCTACCAAACTTCAGGAGACAGGAACCTTTAGACATCATGAACCAGCCTGCCACCACAGAGACTTTATCCCTGTGCACTACCTACCAGATCATGGGACAGCTGTGCAAAAGGGAAACCAGTCTTTGGTATTACCAAAGACTTGCCAGTCAGTAAGAACCAGCAGGAAAAGAAGAGCAAACAGCACTTGGGAGTGGGCTTCTGCTATCAGCTCACAGTCACACCCAATGAGGAAAGCCACCTTGGCACACAGGAGTTAGGTGGCATATGTTCCCCTTCACCCACAGAAGAGAAGGAACCGGTGAGTCACCAGTCGATATACTGTAAGAATATTGAGCCATAAACCAAAAAATAAGCAGAATAAGCCACTTGTCTAACAGAATTTACAGAATATAAGAGGTACAGAGAGGGCTTAGGAATCTCTGTTAGAAAACAAAGTCCCTTTCCAAAATAATACATACTGAAGATCAGTAGAACAAGTAGGCTTTCATTTACATTTACACCTTTGTGAAGCAATGTTTATTTTTCTTAATTGGTAATATGCATCTTGTGTAGATTAACTGGCTCTTCAGGAAAATTTTGATAAGGGATATATAATAAAAACTATCGTACAATTGAGACAAGTGGATGATTTTCACCATATGACTGTGGTGAGATCTCTGCTCCTGCTTAATTTTAAACATGCAAGTGCTCCAATTAATTTTGAAGCATGGAAACAGTCCCCATGTGGATGATCAGAGACTCTTCCAGTTTTCTATACAATATGTTTTCTCTGTGTGGTTCAGGACTTTAAAAACGTATTGGAGGTAGAAGGTGGAACATCTTGCCTCAGTGGTGGTGGTGAGGTAAAAGCCACAAACACAACAGAGATCCCCTGTACCACACTAACAGACTTCACTACTATTTAGGATACCATAACAAGGTTAAGCCAAAGATAGAAAGGACACTAGGGGCTGAACTTGTCTTTTGCATTGGTGGAGAATGGTCAGCTTCTACTGCACCTTCAGCCCTGAAAATCTGGTTCTTCCCCTACTACACCCCAGCCCTCTCAGTTAGAGTGCAATGTTGCACCACACGTTAGGTAACCCACAGAGGACTAGGTTGCTTTAAATCTTTATCTCATCATCGTAACAGGTCTCTACTGCAGATGCTTCTTTGGCTTTCACCATTTCCAGTGAAACATGTTTTTGCAATACATCATGTTTTTTCATGTTTTGCATGCAAAAAAAGTCTGAGCTGGGGAGAGATAGACAGCATGCCAAGTGAGGTAAGAGCCAACCAGCTTCCTAACCTTATGAAGAAGAACTTTGAACTAGGATTGTCAAGGAATGGAGCACAAAGCGTGAGGAGAAGCAAAGGCTTGGAAGGCCCTGATGAAGCACGCAAGGGACAGCATAACAGGGGAGGCTCTCACACTTCTCCAAGAAAGCAGGATGACTGTGCCCATCTGACATGCCAGCACATGGTGCAAACAAACACACATCATGGGGAAAAACTGGAGGAATTACATGTCTGTGTGTAATCACAGAACAAGTTTATTGGATCATGAAAAGGCAGACAAGACTATGCTATGATGGATGCAAACAGACTCTTCAAAAAGAATTGGCCTTGAAGGCAAAGAGGGGTTTGCATCTTAGACAAAGATGCCATTTAAATGCACAAAACTTATCCCTGGTGCAGGTTAGAAGCCACTACAGAGCTAATAGGTCAAAATCAGATAGAAAACTAACACAGGGGATATTGTGGTGCACGTCTGCTATGGACCCCTAATCAAGAGGAGGAATTAGAGAGTCCAAGTCTTTAGATAGCTAAAAGAAGCCTCATAATCGCCAGGCACAGGGAACTGTAATCATCTCAACAGCAGTTGGAACAACAACACAGCAAGGCACAAGCAGATGAGATTTCTGGAGAGTATTGAGGACAATCTTTTGATACATGATCAATGACCAAGATAGGGACAAGGTTCTACAGATCTGGTATTCACAGGTAAGGAAGAACCTTTCGAGTATGGGAAGGCGCATCCTGGTCTTGGCCACTGAGATTATTCAATGGTGGACTTTTAAGATCAAAAGTGAGTGGGGAAGGTAAGCAGTAGAATTACAATACTGGACTTGAAAAGAGTTGTTAATGTGATCAGGGATCTGGTTGGCAGAATTCCATCTGAGATAGCCCTGATGGGCAAAGGGGTCTAGGAGAACTGTTTGATCTTAAGGATAACTGAACATAAAGTGCAAGTATTGTACATTCTGATGTGCAGGAAGTTGAGAAAGAATGGCAGAAGACCACAGGGAGGAACACAAGCCTCCTGACTGAGTTCGAGAAGGAAGCAGCCTGAAGATGGGAGAAGAATGGGCTGCCTGGAAGAAACAGTCATTGCCCAAGCATGCAGGGATGCAGTCAGGAAAAATAAAGTTCAGATGGAGTTGGAACTAGCAAAGGATATGCAGGACATCAAGAAAAAAGCTTCTTTGACTTGAATGGCCTCTGTAAGTACATCGGTACAAAAAAATACTTGGAACAAACAACATCCACTCCTTTCCCCTCAGTGAAGCCAGTCATCTCATCACAGAAGACAATCAGATCGCTTGGGCATCCTTTATCCTTGGTGAATCCTTATCCTTCATACGCTTGGAAATGGCTTCCAGAGGATCTTCCCAAAGAACCGAGGTTAACCATTGTTCCCTCCTGGGACCACTATTCAACACAGCAGGAAACTGAGCAACAACAGATTTGTGAAAGGTCAAGGCTACCTGTCTACCCTGTCTTTACTGCTGAGGTCTGTTCTCAGGCTTCCTAGGTCCCTGTGCCTAGTGGCAGAGTATCCGAGAATAAAGTATTACTCATGGCAGAGGAAGATTGAGTTAGGGTCCATTATGCAAACTGGATATGGACATGTCAATGGAACCAGATGAGGTGCACCAAAGCTCCAGAGGGAGGCAATCAATCTCATTATGAAACTGCCCTCTGACTTTTGAAAGATGGCAGCAACTGTGGGATATTCCTGATCCCCGGCGAAAAAAAAGCACCCATCTACTAGAGTGTCAAGGAGGAGGAAATACAGGCTGGTTAGCCTAACCATAGCACTTTGAGAATAGCCTCTGGAAGCCATTCCCAAGCATGTAAAGGTAAAGAAGGTGACTGATAAAACCAGCATGGATTTACCAAGAACAAAGCATTCCTGAGCAAGCTGATGGCCTTCTATGATGAACTGACTGCCTTTGCTAACTAGGGGAAAGCAGTGGATGTTGCTTATCTTGACTTTAGCAGGGCTTTCGAGAATCTTCCATGGTCTCCATGTAGCCAGACTGGAGGGACATATTTTTAATAGGTGACCTGCAACACAAGTCAGACAACCTGCAACAACTAAGCTCAGAGAGCTGTCATCAGGAACTTGAAGTCCAGCTGGAGTGACTGGACCAGATACTAGCAGCTTCCTCAGGGGTCAATACTGGGAATGCTACTGTGTAATGTCTTCACTAACTGGATGATGAGATGGAACGCACCCTTAGTTTGCTTGCAGGTCAAATTGTGGGGAGTGGCCTGTGAAACGGCCGTTCTGAGAAACCTCAACAGGAGAAATGGGCTGGCAGAAACCTCATGAAGTTCAACAAAGCCAAACACAAAGTCCTGCAGATTAATGACTGGACAAAGAGCAGCTGAAAAAGACTTGGGCAAATGCTACATGACTCAGCAACACACCCTTGCAGCAATGAAGACGAATAATGACATGCTGTGCTTTGTTAGGAAGAGCAAAACAAGCAGGTCTAGAGAAATTATTATTTCCTTGTATTTGGCACTTATGAGACTGCATCTGGAGCACCGTGCCAAATTTCAGGCTTCCCAGCAAGATAAACACTGATACACTGGAGAGACTCATGTCTTCACGCTGAAGACACTGGGAAAATCCCAGCAACACGAATGGAATAAGATTGGCCTGATTTAAAGGCTTCCAAGTTAATTAATTATTTGCTTATCAATAACTGTATTGCTTGAACAATTCTGTATATATCTCAAAGCTCCGACAAGTTTTTAGTAGATTAATGTCAATATACAGGTCTACATCTGCCCACCCTCCATAAAATTTATCAGAAAGAAGGGAAGTCTCGGGAAGTTACCTCTGTGTCCCTGGTATTGCTAATGGAAGTTCTCCTCTCCTTCAGTTTCCCTTAAAGAGGCTGTCTGAACATTTCTCCTAGCTTCTAGCAGTGATATTTCCAAGCAACTGTGCTACCATTGTCTGTTCTAGCTGGGCCTTCTGGAGAGAAGCCAGGACACAGCAAGTCTTAATACCACATGGTATATCAACCCACGCTGGTTTCAGTATCAATACTACCTCTTACTTCTGAGCCAGACAGAGCAAATACCCACATCTCCTCCAGCACAACCTACCCCCACACTGCAGAACCCAAATAGAGTGCAGATAAATCTTGCAGTTCCCAGAGGTTGCTAAGAAACATGGTATGTTAGCTCTAGTTCCTATTTTTTTATCCTTCTGTTCAAAGACAGCCTCCATAGTTTCCAAAGACTGTGCTGCCCACCTGTTTGGCTGTCAATCTGGCTGTCAGTGTTTCCTGTCTTGCTCCTTCCTGCTCCACTTTTTGAATGTGTGCCAATTTCAACTTTCCCTGACACGGAGCTAAAAGCCTCAAAGACACAAAATTTCTAAAAGGTGTCCTGAATATAGACTGTTGGAGACAGAACCAAGTTAGCTGCAGTTCAGTAAGTGATGCAAGTATTGCAGGGTCATAATTTACCACCGGGCTACAACGGTCTTATTCTACCATCGTTTTAAGCTGAGAGGAGTGCTATGTAACACCTTACCCTCCCATAGAAACACCAGCTGCCATGAACGGAGCGGAGGGGTGCAGGCTGTGTACGTGGTGAATAACGGCCTCCAAATCCTCCGTGTTAGCGGCACAGTAAGTCCTTGGTGTCTGTAAGGAGTCAGAGGGAAAAACGCCACCCTAAGCTTCTGTATTATCCTTTAAGGACAAAGCAAACCGAACAGTGGATCATTTATGTAACAAGATAAATTTAGCATTTCTCGTGAAACTGTGCTAAATGGCAAATATAAACCCAGAGCATTTCAAGAGGAGGTGGAGGAGGGATTTATACTTGATGTCATTACAAAATAAAGCAGGTTACAAATATATCCGGTGTCTGCAACCTCCAGGTCGCTGGACAAAATCTGAACACAGAGCAACGAGCTAAACTAGACAGAGCTAGATCAGAACTAGATAGGCATTGATATTTTTAAAATACCTTGAGGAAATGGAAACATCACAAAGGCTGCAATTTACAGAAAAGAAAGTTATAATGACAATTTTACCATCTCTACCCACATTCAAATGCAAAAACAAAACCCCACTAGATTCCAAGTTCTGTCAGCTAGCATTTGAAGAGCAGTATTTTGATTCTACACACAATACAAGCAAATAAATATGTACGTTCACCAGTGCCATTTACCTGATTTACTAAAATATTTTATTAACCAGAGAAATGAAACACGTACATTATCCCTTCTCTATTGACCATCAGCATCTTTTCAGTCTTGAATTAAGACTTGGAGGACTTCCACTGGCATCACTGAAATCTGAGTAACCCCTTCCTGCTTTCATAGGATAAGCACAGCTATTGAGCCTCACCTGCAACTGCTACGGGTCACAATCTGGGGGGCTCTCTGGAGCAGTAAAAGGGAGGTAAGTCCTTTTAGGTACAATCAGATTCATAGTAAAATAAGGGGTGCTTTTTTATCATGATGTTCTTTAGATTTCATCTACAGCAAAAGAGAGCTTTCAACTATGGAGTTGCTACTAATGTATTAGTGACCTTGACCTAACTGTAGGTAGGGGCTGACCTGCCAAAACCCAGTATAAACATTAAAACTAAATATAAAAATACTTAATTATGACTTAATTTAACTTATTTGTTGCCTGAAGCAACAATGTATTTTAAGGTGTTTATTTTTTTAATTGCTTGCAGTTGAACAGCCCGGATATTTGTGGGCAATTTTTACAAGTTTAATTAGATGAAACTAATTATTTGAAACACTTTTAACAAGAATATTGAAAAGTTGAAGTCAAAGATTAAAAAAAGGGAAAGAAAAGCTAAATCTGGATAATTAAAACTGAAGACTTTTAATTTCCATTTATACTGCATTTCCAGTTCTCATTCACATGAATCACTCTTCACTGTTTTATACCCTATTAATGATAAACAGTGTGAAGGTGTTTTATTTTAATTAAACTGTCAAGTTTATATGGAAAAATAAATTATTTTTGGTAACTAGGGTCTAGTGCATTCTAAGTGAAAGATTATTTCATTAAAAGTCTATAAAACTAGAGAGATGTGTTGCATTTTAATTTTAGTTAATTCTTGACACTTTAATGTCTGTCATTGTATGAAGATATTTTAAAACACCATTTTAGCTCACATTGACTGTGGTCAATCTAATAGTTGATTATTCCATAACAATAATTCACAGTAACTTTCAATAACAAACAAGAATAGCATTTAAAAGCTGATTCTTTAAATGGCTATTATTTGGTGTAGATGTGAATCTATCTTTAAAGTGACTAGAAAAAGAACTACTTGCATGACTAGTTTCTACTGCAGTGCTCGACTATGCTTAAAACTCATTAACTAGGGATTTTACATTAAAATGTAGAAACCCCTTTGCAGAAAATGTGATAATTTTCGCTGGTTTGCTTCACAGTAAGATCTTGTAAAGCTTAATGTTGTAAATCCGATTACAGTAAAATACACACAATGCATCCAAACAAGAGATCTTTTCTCTTAACGATTCAGAAATTCATCAATAAGGACTTTGTGTGTCACAAAACTGCTTTGTAGGTCCATCTCCAAAAGTATGCAGAGAACTACTCTTAACATGGCAATATTTGCATTGAAATGCTTTATCTGATTATGGGAAAACATTCTGAGCTTTTCAGAGTTTGAAACCAGGGAATTAAAAAATGCAAAACAATGCCAAGTATTATGCACATTCATTCCAGCTGCAGAACTGTCAACAAAAAGCATATGAAGAAACAAAGCTTATTCAGCAATATTTCATCATGCCTTGTCCCTAGCTGCCAAAAAACGTTTAGCTTCAAGACTTTGTCATTTGGGGAATTGCCAGTTATTTCTAAGCAAACATGATATGTCTGTCCTGAAGACAAAAAACGTTTTTTGCAGCTGATCTTGTGTCGTAATTGCTAAGAAAAACACACATTTAACTTTTAGGATATGGCTATCCACAGAAATCTGGTTCATTAATCCAATAACACATAATGTGGATCAATTTTAATAGCACAAGCTTTTAACAATATTAACATCTATTTTAAACTCATATTGACAACTGGGAAAGTAATTACAATTGCTTGTATTTGGATTTGTATGGTAAAACAATGGGAGGAAATTGCACTGATTGAACAGAATTTCTTGGATGTGTGCATTTTACATACTGTAGTGTTTCTGGAAAGGAAAGTATAAGGACTGTCCATTTAAATGTTACAGATATTAACAATTTCCTAAAATGAAAAGTTCACAAAAATTGTGTGTTGACCAGTTGGCCTCTTTGAGTTTTAAAATAAAAGATGAATATTGGCACATGATTGCTCTATAAGATTCTCTTTGCATTTTCAACATATTCTGTGAGTTTCTCTCATTTAAATCCAACTGTACAAATAAAGACGAATGTTCCCATATATACTGCTTATGCATGAGATGTTTATGTTAAAAGATATCCTTACCAAAAGATCCTCACCAGCAATTCCCCGATTGTTAAAAACCACGCATCTAAAAATTGAGAAAGTACATTCAATTATACATGTTGTTCATTCAACTTAAAAACACAACAAAAATTGAAACGAATCAAGAAAAAGGAACTGGTTCTGTGAAGAAGTTCAGCACATAAATATTTACAGTCCTACAGATCCTGAAGTCTGGACTGTGTAGAATAACCCTCTGTACCAAAATGGAGTTCACTGAAGTCCCTGGTGTCCTGTGTGAGCCCCGTGATTTCCCAGCTGAAGTCAGGTGGCAGGATGAGACCCGCAGGGGTTACCTGAAGATGGCACATACCTTTTGTTCTCCCTGTGCTCTGAGCTGCCCAAATATGAGCAATAAGCTCTGCCCGTGCAGGGCTGAGCCTAAAGCAGTACTCTGACAGAGAATGTCAGAGATCCATGGGTACACATCCTCCAAATCTACTACATAATTTTGTTAAATAGCCAGTAAAAATAAGCCAAATCAAAATTATAACGACAGCTGCATTTAAGGTTTGATCGGCCTCTTGAGAGGCTGATTTTTTCGTCTGGTAAAGCATAAGTTTCTGTTCTCTCTATACTGGTGGGAGTCACTGAATTTTCTAGCAGTACTACTTTGATTTAAAGATCTACACTTTCTTAATAAATATTACTTTTCTATTACTCTTCTACCATTTCACTGTAATAATTTTGTTAAATAAAATATACATATATTAGATGGTTTAAAGGCATGAAAAAGTACTTATTTTGGTATTTCACAAATGTAGGTGTTTAAGAATACAATTACAGAACTCTGTTGGAATCTGACCAAAAGCTTTCCTTTTTAATGCTATACCTGATTTCCTTAGGTGATCAAATGCAGATATTACAAGTATTTTGGGAATACTTAAAAAATTAATAGTATGAAATTGTTAACTTGAGGCCTTTCCTCCCCTGATATATTTTTTTACTGGTAAGTTTTAAAGTGTTTATTTAAAGTACTTTGAACAGTTGAAGTGCTACTTTACTTCCATAATTTAGTAAAGCAGTTATCCAAACCTCCAAACAGAGCAGAGATAGCCAGACATGCAGGTAAAAGCTCATATATACACATTTGAAGAACTTATTATAGTCAGTACCAGAAGCCAATCTGCAAAGACAAAATGTAATATTCCAAATACAGATCCTGGAACAATGACAACTTATTTTAAAGCATGGCAGCAGCAGTACGATTATGTAACGAAATCTACTCATCAACTAATCAACTTACTTTACCCAACTCTGACTAGAAGCCTTAATAACAAAACTAAATCAAGCAGTCACAATTGAGAGGTGACAAACCTCTTCCTCCATCACCACCAGGAAGAGGAGGCTAGCTCTGCCTTCTGCACTCACAAATTTGAGGCTGCTGAATGGAGCAATTTTGGCATTCAGAAGCTGACCTCCTCCGAGGCCCGCTGCCAGCAACCCATCCACATCAGTCTTCTTGGGAGCTGAATAGAAACCTCTTCTCTAGAAAGTATAAAGGTAACACAAACACTGATATAATTTAATAAGCAGCTGCAAAGGCCTCTGCAGACTCAGCTTGCCCTCGCTGCAATCTCTGGAGCACGCACGTCGATGCTAAAGCTGCCCTTCCGAATGTACAGCCTGTTACGTAATTCTACTATTATTATTATTACTAATAATACTTTCTTACATAAACTAATGTCTTTAGATCTCATGTCCCTTAGGAAGGCATCTTACACATGCACATTCGATCTTATCAGAAGCAGCGAAATGCTAGCAATCAAAAACAACAGCACCTGTATCCCAGCGTTTCACTCTGATGGATCATATGAAGAATGTAGGATTCCTTGCTCGTTCCTGTCAGGCCAGGCAGTAACAGGACGGTGGGTCTTGTGCTGGCGTCCGGATAATATAAGCTGTCATTATTATCAAACCAATCCAATGAAATCTGTCCTCCATCTGCTGTTTTAATGAGCTCACTGAAAGGCACATTTCAAGACAACACTGATTAGATTGAAAAATACAGGCATAGTATTAAGAGTGCTTGCAGTGTACAAATTACCAGGTATGAATTCTGCACTTTTAATTCTGTTTTAATACTCAAAAGTGCCAGCTAACTAGCTAGGTTCACCTGTAACATCCAGAAAAAGCCACGCCTATAGCTGACATGAGTTAACACAGCTAGCTTGCAGAACAATTCCTGTTAACAGTAAATGAAGAGCTTACACATCTCAAATTGCTGCTGATGGACTGAAAGCTCATATCTAATGTGATTTTTTTCCATTGCCTTCTATTTTATGTAAGTTTGTGTACTGTAGTTTTCCTTTGGATCATCTGAGAATCTTTCGATAGCACACTGGGCAATGTGTTAAATATCTATCATATTTTTTTCTCTCCATCCAAAGGAGCAGCATGTATAATGGAAAGCACTTTGTTGTGTTTTAAATACACAGAGCATGGACACACAGTCCTGTATCTTTCACCCTGTATCTCCACAAACTTTGCACTCTAAAACCTATGTAACAAATGCAGCAAATGTGATAATATCCCAAGAAGCTAAGCATGCATTCAACAAGGAAAAGCAGGTTTCAGACTTTTTTAGAAACACAGAGCATCTTCCATTTTCTCTGGCAACAAAGACATTGTATGAGAGAGTTGGTATAGAAACTACCAAAATTTAAGCCTACCTTGTATTTGGTTTTTCATTTGAAAGTCTTGATAGCACCTACTCCAGATTTTAAAGCTCATCAGCCTTGTTGGACTCATTAGCTCAGCCTTGCCCTTTTTCAGTAATGAGAAGTAGGTGCAATGCTGGTGTGTACTGCCAACACAATCTCACATGCTGCAAAATAAGCATTGCCCCATGGAACTATGTTTCTTCCCTCACAAACCTTGAAATAGAGAGCATACAAGAAAAGCTAGAAAAAGTGGACATGGCCGTACCACTGAAGTGTTTCCTAGTTACTAAAACTAGGGGAAGCTGCTGAGTGCTAAATCTATTCTACCATGCAAACAGAGCTGAAACAACTTGTGCTGTATCCAGGTTCCGGCGCATAAAAGTACTTCTCCTTAGGTCTTGTGCCAAGTGCCCCATTTGCCAGACTAAGTCTCATTTCTGTGTGAGAGAGATCAGCTGAGGACAAACAATAAATATAAGGTTTTTTCCCCTCTTAAAATTTAGGCCTCAAGGAACACAACACAAACTCTGCAGGTAAAAGTTACACTGAAAACCCCCAGATTTATATAATCGAAACAAGGTTGAATGTGACAATGTTATGGTTAAGGTAGAACTTATTCCAATAGACAGATACAGTGATTCCATGACCTTTGCAAAATGATGGCATTCAAACACCAAAATATTTGATGCACCAGATGGGTGTGCTGCCATCCAGAGGGACCTCAACAGACTGGAGAAATGGGCTGACAGGACCTTCATGAAGTTTAACAAGGGGAAGTGCAGTCCTGCACTTGGGGAGGACAAGCTCCATGCACCAGTACAGGCTGGGGGCTGACCAGCTGGAAAGCAGCTTGGCAGAAAAGGATCTGGGGGGCCTGGTGGACACCAGGTTGAACACAAGCCAGCAATGCACCCTCCCAGGAAAGAGGGCCAACAGCCTCCTGGGCTGCATTAGGAGGAGCATTGCCAGCAGGTTGAGGGAGGTGATCCTTCCCCTCTACTCATCAGCGGAGGCCACAGCTAGAGTGCTGTGTCCAGCTCTGAGCTCCCCAGTATAAGGAAGACATGGACATATCAGAGAGAGTCCAGCAAAGGGTTATGAAGATAATGAAGGGACTGGAGCATCTCTCCTATGAGGAAAGGCTGAGAGAGCTGGGACTGCTCAGCTTGAGAAGACAAAACTCAGGGGGATCTTATCAATGTATGTAAATACCTGAAGGGAGGGTGCAGAGAGGACAGAGACAGGCTTTTGTCAGTGGTGCCCAGTGACAGGACAAGAAGCAATGGGCACTACCTGAAACACAGGAGGTTCCCTGTGAACTTCAGGAAACACCTTTTCACTGTGAGGGTGACTGAGTGCTGACACAGGCTGTCCAGGGAGGTTGTGGAGTCACCGTCCTTAGGGATATTCAAAACCTGTTCGGACATGGGCTGGGGCAAACGGCTCTAGGTGGCCCTGTCTGAGCAGGGGAGCTGGACAAGGTGACCTCCAGAGGTCCTCCTTTCTGACCTCAACCATTATGTGACCCTGTGAACATATAACCACATCAGTTCCTGTATTGTCACCAGTATGTCAATGCTCCAAAACTTTCTGAACTAAAATAGGGCCATTTGGGAACCCTGACCTTTTAAACCTACTGTATACTGAATCCAGGATAGAGATGGTTCCAAACCTAGGATGGAGCTGTAAAGCAAAAATACGGGCACAAGCTCGAGCAACGACAGTAGCTGGCAGTCAGAGTAAGGTAGCCACTGGCTACCAAAGCAATCACTTTCTAGAAGAAAAGCACTTACTTCCTGTACTGTACTTGGGGTCTGGAGGTGATAAAGGGACGCAGGAGCGTCTGCACTCGACCTTCCCAGCACCAAATCGTGGGATAGTAAGTTTCTGTCACAACAGGGCAATATTCCTCGAGAAAGCGGCAGAAACGGTCATTGCTGGCCACCAGCTGGGGTTTCTAGGGAGAGAGACTACAGTCAGGCATGGGCATTCACATAAAACAAACTAACAAATAAATAAATAAAAGCTTGTTTAAATCCTTTCCCAGTAAACATTTTTATTCCATATAATCATTTGCAATACTTTTTCCTTTTATATTAAACAGATAAGTCTAAAGCAAAACCAAACAAAATGCCAAAAATGCCCACTAAAAAGTGAAACCTGCTACACATTATGGATTGCTTACCTATTTCTAATAATATGCTGTTCTAGCTCTACTTTTAGAAGCATCGTACCTTTCACTGAAGAATCAAGCCCCCACTGTCTCACAGCAGGGGAGAAAGATGTTACTGAATCAATTTTCTTGCACCGCACAGAAACGATGCTTAATCCATGTACTTTGTGCACCTGCAGTGCCTATTTTAACCTGGCAGGACACTCCTCCTCCCGTCTCATACCACAGCACACAACTGCATCGGTTACTCATCTCTAATAACGCTCTGCATGTAGAGATTTTTCTTACAGCTTCCATTTGTCTGCCAATCAAGGCGGAAATCCCTGCATACCAAACATCTCATGTTGTAGCAACCACCTTTCTGAAACTTCTCCTCCGCGCTGACTCTCCAGCCCTGAAGCGTTACTAGGTCAGTAACAGATGCTGTGAAGGAAGTGGTTACCCATACACAGTGCCAGCCGTACGTCCTCCTGACCCTTGGGTTTTTCTCCTCTGACCAAAATCAAGTGCCCTCTTCTCGCTGAAGAGGCAGGCTATGTTCTCGCTGAAGAGGCAGGCTATGTTCTCAGCAGCTCTGTGAAGGGCTGTGGCAACACACAGGTCTTCAGCAGCCCTCGATCTCCCGATATGCATATTTGCAGTTGATTAGGCATTCAATGAGGCGCTCTCACCACGGGGCCACTTTAGATCAGGTCAGGCTCACCGTATCCAAGTCATTTGCAAACGCCTAATTATTTATCTGTGAAACCACCGCCGATGAGAAGGTGTACCAGAGCATCCAGGTCCCCCAGAACACCGCGGTGAGTGGCTCCTGAGGCATTTACGATGGCACCCGAGGCAAACACAAGGGCAGCAAACTATTTTATCCCCTGAGGTAACCCGAGGATGTCGGGTTTTTGCTGTGGAGGGAAGGCTCCCCGCCTCCCTTTCCAAACCATGGCCCCCAGGCGAGCTCTGCCCCGGCTACCGCGGCATTCGGGGGATGCTTGAGGCGGCAGCCCCTTCCCCTCCCCGGCCGGGCAGGACCCGGGCGGAGGGAACGCCTCAGGGGCTCACCCGCGGCCCGGCCCAGCCGGGCCTGTGCGGGGGGGACAAGCGGAGTCTCGGCCCGGCGGGACCCCGCAGCGGCACCTCCAGGAGAAGGAAAGGTCGGGGAAGGGGCGTGAGGACGAGGCGGGCGCGACGCCCCGCTGCCCCGGCCATTTCAGCTGCCTCCCCTCAGGGCAGGGGGGTGCGGAGGTGACCTTCGCGGGACGGGACGGGACAGCCCTGCCCCGCAGCGGGACACCTGCGGAGACCCCCCCCGTTCCGCCGCCCTCCCGCTCACCTTGGCGATGCTGCTGAGGTAGTAGCAGGCGTAGGCGACGCCGAAGCCCAGCACCAGCGACAAGCCCACGCCGGAGCCGAAGAGCCCAACCCGGACCTGGCTCTCCAGGTAGAGGGAGAGCTCCCTGGTCAGCACCTGCCAGTCCATGGCACACACCGGACAGGGCACGGCACCCCCGGCTGCCGCGGCCGAGCCCTCCCCGCCGCGCAGGGAGGAGGAGGGAGGAGGAGGAGGAGGGGGAGAAGGAGGAGCCCCTGCCCGCGGACCGCTCCGCGCTACAGCGCCGCCGCCGGCATCCCGCACNCAGCTCCGCACGGCTGGTACCTGCCCGGGGCGCCCGCGGTGTCCCCGCACCCCTGCGCAGGGTGTCCCGGGGTCGGGGAGGGGAGGGACCGTGCGGGGCAGCCGGTGCGGGCGTGTGGAAACTCAGTCACCCCGCACAGGCAGGGCATCCCCTCCCCAGGGGCTGTTATTTGTGCAGGACACCAGTCCCCTGTCCTGCAGGAGAATGAGGGGGCACCGGGGTTTCACTGGTCGGTCAGCAAATACCTGTCCAAATATCTTAAGTGAGTCTGAAGCACGCAGCTGCTGTTCCCTTTCTGCTGCTACGAGGGGTTAGTGAGGATCAGAGAGGAGCAGATGTATTCCCTAACTCCCAGGAGGGATTCTGCCCGCTCTCTTTTCAGCTGTATGGATTTTTGTTGCAAGAAGGCCCTCACGTGTTTGCTAACTCTGGTGCTTCCTTCTTCGAGCTTCAGTATCTGCATCTTTTCCCTGCCAAAGTCCTGGAAGCGCAGCTGATAACACAAGGATCCCGGAGCTAAGCATCTGCTACTTGAGATGCACCACAGGACACAGAAGTACCTTCCTTCTTAATTTATGCTTCAGCTCCATGACCTGGCAAGGGAAGACAGACTTGCCTTGGTGAGATGCTTCACTTCTTATTTCATCTGTGTTTTCTTGCTATATCTAAATTTTAAAATAAATTTGAATTTGGAACCATAACAAAATTAGAAAAAAAATGTAAGAGCAGAAAATGAGACGTGGCCTATTTCAGTTGCTTCTCCTTACTTAAACAGGTCTTACAAGAGAGGTTCTGCCCTGACATAAAGCATCTGGGCCCAACTGTTTCTTAAAAGCTCTTGAATATGGGGCCACAGCTTAACTTCCAAATATACTGAAAGGGACTTTAGCTTTCCTTGCTGTAGCCAAAAGTGCTACCATGTTCGTACTCTGTGATCAAACACTCTGCTTTGGTGCAGCAACAGCGGATTCCAGTCCTGCTTTGACAACTATAATGAAATCTCATTGAAACATCTAAAGACTTTGCAATCAAATGTTTTTTTTCTGACTGCATTGCTGGTTTGGGATTTGGAAACGTCAAGCATGCTTTACTGTTCATTCTGACAAGCAGAAATCTTCTACTCATCACCTTTTTCTTCTCAAGTAAAAGCAGTTTGTACAATTTTAAGAACTTTAACACTTTCAAATAAAGAATAAGAATGGTAAAAGTATGCAAAGTAATTAATTGATATTATAATAAGAAAGGTAAATTAATGAGTGCATTGCAAAGTTCTGAAGAAATTTTAAAATACCTGTTCTTCCTATCCAGTTAGCTGTCCAAAGCTTCCAGAGACACAGGAGCAGAGTTACTGCAGGTGTTGGAGAAAGTGTGGGAATTGGTAAGCAGAGGCTTGGAAGGGTCTGGGGTTTGTTTCATTTCCCCGCAGCTGTTACAGGAGAAAGAAACTGAATGGATGGAAAACCTCTTGTCATCAGCGCTGCACTTCCTCTGCTGCTGCTTACAGAGAGCAGCCATGCCCAGGCCTTGATGCTGACTTGCTGGGAATGTGTGTTGTGCACCCCAGATAACAGGATTTATCATGAAGAAACACTGCAGTGTGAGCAGCTGGAGTAGATAGCTTAGCTCTGAAAACATGGGCTTCACCAACAACGTGAACTTAGGAAACTTCAGAGGCGCTAATTTGGTGGAACTGAGGACTAGGCTGCAGAGGAAACTGCTACTTATGAAGAAGGAAACTGATTCTTGCTTGCAGGAAGCTGCTCTCCTACCTTCCAGTCCCATCCCCATTAAGGTAAAGAATTCTTGAACCACCCAAAAAATAGAGAAAAAAATCCCAAATGGCTGAGAGAGGACACAGTATGTGTCCATGGCACTAGAAGGCTTATAAATGCATATGCACACTTTTGACTGAAAAGTGGAAGGCTTGGCCATTGACAGTTATAGAAATCCTTCTGAGGCATAAAACCCCAGCAGTTTAATGACTCAATCAACAATCCATGGAGATTGAACGCACAAAACAAGATCCAGACACAGATTGATGAGGTTGATCTGGTCTCTGACCACTACCCTGCGTTGATTACTCGTGGGATTATTACTGTGTCAGGCATATGTGACATGCCATGGGCAGACAAACAAATTAGACGTACTGAGAAGGGCTGAGGGTTTTCCGTTACTGTGTAAGCATGTGGCCACACTGTCAATAGCAATAATAACTTCCTTCTATTTTAAGCAATACCCATCAGATCCTCCAGTTCCAGTGGAGATTTTTTTTACAGTCTTTAAAAGGTTATCCCTTGGCCTACAACACATTTTGCAGAACTGAAAAAGAAAACGCTATATTCTGCTCATATTACAACCACTTCCAAGTGATTTAGTGATTGCAAATTGTGTGTGTGTGGGAAGAAAACGATGTGGTCACCATGGTGTTTTGAACTCTTACTGCCTTTTTTTTTCAGGGGAAGACAGTCCAACATTCCCAGAGAGACTTGTGATTTGCACTATGCTCTCTGCCTTCTAAGTGCTTCATAAAATGATTGCATCAACCCAGCTCTAATGGATTATAGATTAGGCAGAAATGAAAGGGCACAGGATTGTTCTTTCATATTGTCTCCCAGTTTATTTTGCTTAAGCAACAGATAATAATTTACAGAAGCAATTGGTTAGTCACAGCTTGATTTACATTTTTAACTGGGAGGCTACACTACTGCTATGTTGTCTTTATTTTATTTTTTATTAGGGCAGGTGATTCTGTGGTTACTTGGGGTTTGAGGGAGACTGACTTTCCAGTGGACAATTGCAAGCTGGTCCCAGAATTGATTTCAACAGGTGCTGCAGCACCTGTGAGGAGGGGCAGAGTGACTTTTAACCTCAGAGTTTTAAATTTGAGGTTCTGTTTGTTTATATTCTTTGAACACATGAGTAACTTTAGCATTCATCTGACAAAATGGGAAAAGTATCTTTGTGTCAGCCTGACAAATCTTGGGAATACTTAAAAAGTTCCAAGTCCATGTATAAAACATCTGAGAAGTTTTCCATCAATGCAGGGAAGAGAGCACTCATTGGTTTTGATATTTATTATCAGCAGGGGAATGGGAGAAAAAAAGTACATTTGAAAAATTCAAGTAAGCATTTCTCAAGCCTTCCTCATGAATATTATAGATTTTTCTTTCCTTAAAGTGTGAACAAAGTAGGGAGTTAATGTAAAAGTCAACGTAAACGTTCTGTGTCAGAGGCTTTTAAAATCTCCAGAGGAAATGTTTGTGCTCTTGATGTTCATGAAAAAATCAATGATTGTGGCACCGGGAATAGCTGCTTCTGTTTGTCCCTTTCTTGAGCTTTGCTCCTCATAACAGCACCTCCATCATAGGTAATACTATCTCCATATTCCCAAGCATCCATGTATTTTTCTTCCATGCTTCTTCTCTTCGCTCCCTCATGAAGTATTTCTCAGCCCTTCCCAGTGGTAAAGTTGGAAGGAACATAGGATTCACAAGGATTTATCTTTCTTTAACTACGTTGCCTTCAATTAAAATGTGAGTATTTCAGTTCAGCAGGTGTAGCACGTATCCTGATCACAAATGCAACCACATAATCTAGTATTGTTTGCTCCCTGTTTATGTGGTTGAAGACGCCTTCAGCAGCTGCTGCAACATGAAGGCTGCCCCGAGTTTGTCTCCCTTGGGATGACTCTTGCAGGATTTAGTGTATATGAAAACAATTTCCTGCATTTGAATACAGCTGGCCAACAAAATCGTGGTTAGGAGAGGATCAGACCAATTCGACTCATCATCATGTTAAATAATGGTGATGGAGCTTTGTTTAGTGTCGTTTAAAATGTTCACACATGAGTTAAAAGAAAAAGGTTAGAACTCTTGTGGTATATAGCTGAGTATAATTCTCAGATGTGAATTAACTTAAAATTGGTTGTTTTGTTCAGAAACCAAAGATGACAATCCCCAGTATGCTGAAAACACAGAATGTGAGAGAGTGGAGTATAAAATAAATTGAAAGCAAGCAAATACATCGAGGACACTTCTCTTAAATTAATTTTTTCATTAAAAAATATTTTCAGAAGCTGCTACAGACCTTGAAGAATTTTTGTAAGATTACAGTGGAGATGTATGTTGAATCTAGGTTAAACTTTCTCCTGGCTCCCAGGAATGTTTATTGTAGCTTAACACGAAATGTTTTCATTGTTATTTCCTTTAGAAACATTTCAAAGTGAATAAAAATTCACATCTTGGATTTCAAACACAAACCCAAAGCATTTTAGAATGCTTTAGTCCACCATCCAACAACTTCCATATATATTTGGTAAATTCCTGTTCTACTTACATCAACAGTATGGCTCAGTAGAGCCATACAGCTGAATTCAGTGGAGTAAGAAATATGTTCAATGAATCTCTTTTGTTTAGGCAATTTCTTAGAATTTTTTTTAGCATGTTAATACTGAAAAATACTTATAAGCATTAGACATAATCTTAAATGAGACGTATATTAAAAATGTTTACTTTATGCAAAGCATATAGCCTAGCTTAGCAACAGATTATTTTTGTTATTATTGAAAATTTCTAGCTGTGTTTTTAATAAATACACATTTCAACCAGTCTGTCAGAGTGTACTGGAAATCTTACTTTTCAGAATTCAGAATGACATAAAGTTGTGACTGCGACTGTTTTCTTATGACAAAACAGACAATGTTTACATTCTGCTTGATTTATTCAATGTTTGCTACTACTTTATTAGTAGTAAGAGATTACTACAGATCGTTAAAATTAAACATGGGTATTATTCAGTGTTTAAGTAATTCTCCAGGCATTTCTTAGTGCGTAGTGAGTGCCTTTGTAATACAAGGAATATCTGTACTTGACTGTAAGGATGGGGTTAGTCCCACTGATTGTAACAAAATCTATCATGCACATAAATTACTATTCTTAAAATATCTCCATGACCCACGCAAACAGTTTATTTTCCTATCAGTCTAAAAATACAGCCTAGCTGGTTCTGACTGCAGCCAAGAATTTCAAATAAGTAGTTCCTTTACAATCTTTATAATCAGGAAATTTAATATCAGGAAGAAATTAATCCTTCCTTCCAATGCATCATCTAATTTAAAAGTCATCTATGAATAAAACATCAATACGTGGCTAAACATTTGGAAATATCAGGTAAGTATATATTCTTTAATGCTCCGAGGTATGCTGAAATAGGAGAATTTGTACAGATGTGCAAACACGAGTACCTTGTATTATAGTGTGTATGCCCTAGATTGCTACGGAATTTTTAGTTAATTTTTTTGTCTTTGAATATTTAAAACCTCAAGTATAACTTCATAGATACGTTGTTTTCTCTCCACTCAAAATAGTTGAGCCTAGTAAAGCTTAAAACCTTAACAAAGGGAGAGGATTCCAGGATACTCCTGCTGGGGAAAGATAATATTTATCCTAAAATGTTTTTTTCAACATGTTGAGGTTTTTAGCCAGATACAGAAAAAATTCCTTCTTTTTAGCAGCTCTCCATGGGATTAGTTCCCTTTCACAACAGGAAAATGAATTGACATATTTATAGTCTGTTCTTTGCTCAGCTGTTTTTCCTTTGTAGAAGAGAAGTAGCAGGTTGAACTCCTTTCCTTAGGGAAAGAAACAGCGGCATGGACACTGTGAGTTAATAGATGCATTCTAATTAACAGTTTGATAGAGGAAGCCAGTAGCACAGCAAAAACCAAACTCACCAAAGCAATTTGCTGTGTTGCGTGACAGCAGGCTCATTAAAAATTATTTTAATTTGCAGAAACTAGGAAAGAAAATCAATGCCAATTTTTCATGACATTTCTTTAAATTGAGAAAGAAAATGGATTGTGTTATGGTTAATGAATCTGGTAAATAAAGCAGTGGAAATACAGTGCAAGATTTAACAGGATAGGTGTGTTGGAGCATTAATGAGAGCTGGTCGATGGCCACGTGATGGCAGCAGAGTCTGTGGAATTTGATTTTTTTCCCCTACATTAAACTACAGATAAACTGGATATGGCCTAAAGCTCCTAACTGATTCTTCAGATTCTAGAAAATACACATTATGTATATTTTCACTTAAAAATATGTGGCATGTTCATCAGACCATAACTTTCTGTGGAGAGTGATTATATTGGCATAAATTAACAAGCTTTACTTTTGTATTTTAAAAAGAAAACTATAACCTGTTCATTATATGTAAACTATATGCTCTTTTTCAACTCCTAAGAAGTTATTTATATATATCCTTTGTATGAAAAATTCTGACAACTCGGGGTTTGTGCAAGATAGTAAACAAAACCTCAAAACTGTATGAATTAATAATTATCTTTCCAAGAAGTTGGGATTTTTTGTTCTTCTAAACCATATAAAAGCAGGCTTTTCACTCTATCCTGCAATGGGGACAGTCCCCTTTCTGCATTGCGTGTCCCAGATCCTACATTGCAAGTTCAGTTTTAATCAAACAAGACAGTTCAGAAAAACTTCTATCAAAGTCTCTCTTCAATCCATGCAAATACTTCTATATGTTATATTACATTTTACAGAACTGAAAGGCAACCAGGTTGAATTTAGGCAAGCGGCTCTCTGGAATGGCTCAGACGAACAGGGGCACAGGCTGGACAGCCTCCAAAGTCCTCATTCCTATGAGGGTTGTCTTGAGGGTTGTTCTACCCTCCAGGAGGGTAGCAGCTGCTCTTACAAAAAGCCCATACGCTTTCCAACAATAACAAGGAATTTAAAGGAGATGTCATTAGGTTATGCACAGCGCTGAATTCTGCATAAACCAGAGGTCTTCTCTCACGGCCCCTCGCTGGATTGCTCTAATGTGGCAGGAAATAGTGAGGAAGACCATAATCACCAGCTGGAGGATGGCAGTGACTCAGCAATGCATGCAGTTTTGGGTAGCCAGAAGGGAACCCGTTCTGTAGTTCTTCTTGTGCATCCAGATTCCTGCACTGGCTGCGTATTAATGAGTCTTTGCAATTACAGGCAAGTATGCCTACAGTACTGTGGATTCCCTTCCTGCAGACAGTGATTTCACTGCTCTGTCATGTCTACCTGAGGTATTCAAAGCCAGCACTGCCTCAGAAGGCAGGCAGCAGAGGTTAATTACAGCAGGACTGTTCAGATAAATAAGGCCTTTGGCTGATGAGCTTTGGTTGCTTCTACTGCAGCAGTTTAAGGCAGTACTGCTTGGTCAGTTTGCCCTGCTGGTCTCCTCCTGGAACAGGGATGGCAGAAAAGAAAGGTCCCGTGCCTCTCTGCTGGTGCTAGGTTTGAGGTATGATTTCTAGATTGTAGACCCAAAAAGCAAAGAAATAAATATCTTGCTAACTCCAGTAGCAAGCTTTTAGATAGCATTTTTCCCCACAATTTGAGGCCTGATATATTAAATAACCCAGAGTGTGAGCACATATTGGCTCTAAGGCTGTAAAATAGCCATTCTCTGCAATGAGAGGCAAATCCAAGTTTAGGAGATTTGCTAAACTCTCAGCATTCATCAGGAAAAGAGTCCCATAAAGGGGCCAAAGACTTGTTAGAGACAACTGGAAATGCCACATGCATTTATTCTGAGTAAAACTAAGCAGCCAATGAACTAACCCCCTCTGCCTGCAAAAGGCCCTAAGCCAACAAGTGGTTTTTCAGTTGGAAAGTGAAGATGAGTTCTTTAAGGTATTACTATGTCCAGTTTCTCACTGCAAACAAATTGCTGATAAATACCTGGAAAAGCTGTATGTGTCACTTATATTGCCACAATACATTAATTGGATTCAACATCCTATGGAATCTCCACCTTGTTTATACTGTTGTATGTTAAATTTATTTCTAACTTTAACTCAGCTTATTTTCAAAACTCAAAACTCTGTTTTTCCTTTTGCTACTCACATCCTGATTCTTCTGCCTCCATCCTTCTGTGAGTCTTGAGGTCCTTACTCAGAATTAAATTATTTTGCTTATTACTCTAGTACTAATACTCATGCTGATATATACTCCTGTGGCTGATAGCTGAAAAAATATCAGATAGGACCACTAATGTCCAATATAACTTGAAAAACAAATCTTTCCCCAAAGTTATATCCTTCTTTGTTCTCTGTTTTTTAAATATGTATCTGAAACTGGTATTTACTGGTTATTTTGAAGACTACTTCAGATAAAGGTTCAGGAGATAAAGACCGTTGTTCCTTACTGATTAGTTAAAAACCAAGCAGGTACACAGAATAAATAATATAATGAATGACTCAAAAATATAATATCATAAAATATCTATGATTCTGAAAAACCCAGTTGTGTAGCCTATGATAATTTTGCAACGCCCACAACTTTGTGACTGTGTAGGACTAGAAGTGACAGGAGATGAGAGTTCAGAAATCAGTCGTGTAGTCACAGTCAAGAGAATACAGCACATCAGTCTGTCCACTCTTCTACCCCACCAATAAAATGGTACAAGCTTCTGTATTTTGAGCTACGAAGAAATCCCTCTTTGCTGTTAGGGGAACATTCACATTCAGCCCAATAGGCAGTGGCTCCCAGTTATTACCTGTATTCTTGTGTGTCTAAGCCACCTCTAAAATAATCCAGGCATCTTTAGAGATTCAGGGGTTTGCAAGTAAGTTGTCTGATAGGAAAAGCAAGTGAGTAGGAGACGCAGGAGCTACTGGGATATACAGAGCAGGAGCGGTCAGGAGAAGGATTATCAGGGAGAGAAGAAGTTCCAGGACAATATCTGTCCACTTGCACTGCTGCTCAACTTAGCAGCAGATTCTCTGAAGGTCTATAACTTAGAATCCTTTACTTTTATTTCCCCAAGAAATTAACTCTTCTGATTCTCTCCAGGAGAACTAATCCTGATCTCAGTCTTTGGTGGTTTTCCTGGCACACACATGCTGGTTGCAAAAAGCCTTTTTCATCCAAACTTATCAAAGAGCAATAGAAAAATGTGCTCCAGTTTACCCTCAGATATGCATGAACGAACCTTATACTTGCCCATAATCATCAAAGCATGACAAAGTAGAATGAGACAGATGGGAATATTATGACCACAGACAGACTCAAGCTAGATCCTTCAACAGATCAAGAACTCTCCAGATTTTCTGGGAAGTTCTGCCATGTGTTGTGCATTTATTTTCAATCACATGCACCAAATGTAATAAGCTAGTAGAAGCTGTGGGTAGCTTTTGTACGGGAAGAAGCATCTCCAAGAAAAAACAAACTGCCTGGCAATTGCATGTTTTCCTAGGGTGGTATTTGTTAGCATCTTGAGGTTTCAACTGCTGAAGGAGAAATCAGATGCTGCTTGGGAGTGCCTACTGTCAGGACACAATTTCATGTTTAAGACAGCATTATTTAGCTTTAGCACGGGTTAGGGAGGAACAAGTTATGTGAGGAATGTGGCGGTAGCCTGGTGGTTACTTGTTCATATTATTCTGCTCTGCTATACATATTGTGAGAAAACCACACAAAAGAAGTCAGGAAATGATCTCATAGACTCCTCTAGCCATATTAATAACCACAAAGGTGTAAGGAAGCACAAAACCAGTAAAAATGCCCAGCATATAAGGCTAGCTGGGCTGCCTCTCATCAGCCATTTCCCTCTTGACTAAGAAGCTTTCTCTGGTTCAGACTTGTCTGTCCTTAAGGATGGATGCTGTTATAAAGGTGACAGCAGGATCAGAGAGAGACAAAAACAATTGGAGGACCATCTTGAAAATGAAGAATCATATTCTATATAAGTTTAGCCAGGATGTGTGAAGTTAAGGGAAATCCCCAAGTGTCATGAAGAGGGTAGTTTATGAAGAGTTGCATTGCAAGTATGTGCTCAAAGTTTGAGATGGCACACCGTCCACCAGGGATGTCAGAAGGTGGGAAGGGCGGGTGGACATACAGATTCCCTTCCTTTTGCTCACTGGAGCACCTGAATAAAAAAGCTCCTGGGCTACAGAAGTCCAGCCCCACTAGACTTGCCTCAATAGCATGCAAGACTCCTAGAATCATACAATAGTTTAGATTGGAAGGGACCTTAAAGATCATCGAGTTCCAACCCCCCTGCCATGAGCAGGGACACCTCCCACCAGAGCAGGTTGCTCCAAGCCCCATCCAGCCTGGCCTTGAACATTTCCAGGGATGGGGCAGCCACAACTTCTCTGGGCAACCTGTTCCAGTGCCTCACCACCCTCACAGGAAAGAATTTCTTCCTAGTATCTAATATAAATCTCCCCTCTTTCAGTTTGGAACCATTATCCCTCATCCAGTCACTACACACCCTTGCAAAAAGTTCCTCTTCAGCTCTCCTGTAGGCCCCTCAGGTACTGGCAGGCCGCTGTCAGCTCTGCCTTCTCCAGGCTGACCGACCCCAGCTCCCCCAGCCCCGCAGCAGCTGCTCCAGCCTCTGATGGTCCCCCTGGTCCTCCTCTGGGCCTGTCCATGCCCTTGTGCTGAGGATTCCAGAGTGGGATGCAGTAGTTCAGATGGGGTCTCGGCAGAGCATGTCCACAGTTTGCAAAGAAAATGGGATTTCAGAGCACAGAAGCAGCCGAAAAAGAAGGAAAATGCAATATTTACTTAACCCAGGTCGCGCAAGCCTAAATTGATATCATTTAATTGACAATCACTAAACGAGTTTAGTTTTTCACACTAAGAGGGAGGCGATAGGAGCGACCTCTGGAGGGAGAGAGCGAGGGGGGCAGCCCGGCCGCGGCGGCCGCCACAATCACCTCAGGCGGCGGGCAGGGACGCGGCCCTTGGGGGGCTCAGCGGGGGAAGCCAGGCGGACGGCTCTGCCGGGAAAGAAAACTAAACCCCTGCTCCCTCCTCCGCTTCCCCCCTCGACGGGCGACTGGTTTTGGGGAGCGCAGAGGGCGGCACGGAGGCCATCACCGGCGCTGCCCGCCCAGCTCGGCAGGGGGCGCTGTGGCGCCGTCTCGCCTCCCGCGGGCCCCGCCGCGCCGTGGCTGCGCAGAGGCGGGGGG
>VXBW01000688.1:535652-575160 GCA_013400375.1 Thinocorus orbignyianus | reverse complement strand
TCCTAAGGAAGTTTTTGTGAGTTTTTCCACAGCAGCTTTTGCCTTGCTGGCTAGGAATGTTTAGTTTTTATTTAAGTTTGCTGTGAGATGACCTAGTTCTGTATTACGTGACTCATGATGATACCTCTCTTGCCCTCTGTCCTGCTGTTTGGACAAATTGAAGAATCCTGCAGCACCCAATTCCTTGGTCCTCTTACATCCAGAGTAAATGCGATACTTGGCAAACTGTCTTCCCTGAAGTTCAGCAACTGTTAAAAAATTCCAGAGATGTGTAACTTCTCTGTTTCTATGTGAAATACCAGTTTAGCAATCGATTTTTAAAAAAAAACAGCCAAATACCGGCCCTCAATCCCAAGTGGCATAACTAGTTAGACTTTTTAAACAAGGCAACAAACCAGTAGCAGGTTATCTGAGTCCTTTTAATGCACCTGCTCTTGAAGACTACCGAAAAAAGTAGTGAAGAGATTTAATACAACTCATAGCAGTGAGGCAGCCACCACGAGATCATAACTAATACTGTCTTTTTGAGTGTTACAGGTAATCAGGAGATTAAGTGCACATAAGAAAGATAGCTTGCCCCTGGATGTTAACTCTCCACGTTCGGAACAAGGTCATTGACGAAGCTGTGTGTGTGGAGCAAATGTATGGGTGATTTCAAGTTCTTTTTTGTAGACAAATAGCATTTTTAGTTGTTGTTACCAGGCAGCAAATACTTTTTAAATATAGAAGGTTAGGATTATGGTATATGAGGCACGTTGTCTGGCAGCTGGAGTTGGCAAGTAATGTTATGGATTATAGGGTTTCTCTGTGCCAGACCTTCAAAATTTCAGCACTGGCTTTGTGGTCAAGGTGTGGATGCCACCTTAGTCATGAACCGCTCCAGGAATTACAGTGGTCATTTAGTAGAAAGGCAGCAGTTTTGGGGTTTGTGTTGTCACTGAAGGCTATCCTAAAGAGATGCTCAAATCTCTGTGGTGCTATGTGCAGTCTTTACTCCAAACGTGTTGCGTTTTCCAGTCTTAATTAAATATTTATTCCAAAATTGGTGCAATTTTTAATTGTGAGGCCAGAAATCTTCCTAAATATGTTTATAATCAAGGTTGGAAGAAGATGGAGAAGCCTTCATTTCTCCTAGTCATGATACACGAGATGATTTTGCTGGCAGTCAGGGAGACCTTGTGACAAGCTGGAGAAATGGGCCAACAGGCATCTTGTGTCGTGCAACAAAGGGAAAGACTGAGTCTTGCACCTGGGGGAGAATAACTGGTGCTAAATGGGGATGACTGGTTTCAAAGCAAATTTGCAGGAAAGGACCTGGAGATCCCAGTGGACAGCCAAGTGACCAAAAGCCAGCAACATAGCCTTGTGGCAGTGAAGGACAGTGGTATCCTGGGCTGCGTTAGGAGGAGTGCTACCAGCAGGTCGAGGGAGGTGATCCTTCCCCTCCGCTTGGCACTGTTGAGGCCAGACCTGGAGTACTGTGTCCAGTCCTGGGCTTCCCAGTGCAAAAGAGACATGGACATGCGAAAGAGGCATGAGTGTGTCAAGCAAAGGGCTGCAGATGCATTTTAAGGAATCTTGAGGCATCTGCTATGAGGAAAAGCTGAGGGATCTGGTGGTCTTTAGCCTGGAGAAGAGAATGCTCAGGGGGATCTTACCAGTGCTTATAAATGCATCATGGTGGTTATAAAGCAGATGGAGCCAGGCTCTTTTCAGTGGTGTAAAGTAACAGGACAAGAGGCAATGGACACAAATTGAAATATGGGAATTTCCACTTAAGCTGAAGAAGAAATATTTTTACTCTAAGGATGATTGAACACTGGGACAGGCTATC
This sequence comes from Thinocorus orbignyianus, assembly GCA_013400375.1. Classification (NCBI taxonomy): domain Eukaryota; kingdom Metazoa; phylum Chordata; class Aves; order Ciconiiformes; family Thinocoridae; genus Thinocorus; species Thinocorus orbignyianus. Next base: position 573,326 of record VXBW01000688.1, on the reverse strand, counting down.
CAGAAGTTGTGGAGTCTGTATTTTTGAAGGTGTTCAAAAGCTGACTGCATAGTGGCAACCAGCTCTAGTTTACCCTGCCTTAACCAGTAGCAGTTGGACTAGACAATTTCCAGAGATTACTTCCAACCTCAGATATTATGTGATTCTGTGAAATGATCAGGCAAGAAGGCATTTCCTTCAGTTTTGCCTTTCCAACTGTTGATTTTTCTTCACTGCAGGTAGCTCAGTTGCTGGACACAAGTGACTAATATGTTTACAGTGAATTTGGCAATCATTTCAAAAAGTATTCCTTGTGGAGAGGACAAAACCTGTTCTTTTTCCTCACTAATTTCAAAGTGATCTGGTTCTTTTGGCTTTTTTTTTTTTTAAGGATGTGTGACTGGGAAAATAACTGTGTTATTCCAACATTTTTGTGTTCATTTTTATCTTGAGCTGCAAACTGAATGCCAATGCTTCTCTCTTATATTGCTCATTTTTTTTCTGAACAGCAACAGAATTTGATTTTTTTTTTTTTTTTTTTTTGGAATACACCTGTGGCTCTTCACTGTATTCAGAATGCATGGATGGAAACTGTCTGTAACTGATCACTTTCAATCTGCTGTAGTTTGACAAAGCTGTAGGAGTAAGTAGTGTTGAGAATTAAGTTTGTGTGGGAGGCTGGGCAGAGCACATGCCGGTGGGTTACAGCTGATCTGTCTCTGGCACATTCTTTTAGAAAAAAACAACATAGTTTCTATGTGTTATCTAGTAAAACTCTTCAAAAATGGTAACGGCTTTTCATTAGGCTAAGGGCATCTATCCAAGAGAAATAAATTTTTTCCTATATGAAAAAGAATAGAGGTAAGTGAAACTGATGATTTTCAAACTGGCACGCACAGGTGAACACAGCCTTTGTGATATAAGGCATGTTGGTAGTTTTAATCCAGATAGAAAATTCCAGATTGGAATTTGATTTTTATATATGCATTTCTTACCCTTTAATTTGTAGTTAAATGATTTCTCATTTTCTTTCTCTGATTTGTATAGATGGGGGGAAAAAACAAACACGACTTTCTCAGCTTTTTGAGCCGAGGAAAAGATAGAACATTTCAGGAATAGACTGACAACTGGAGATAGGAGGCAAAGTCAATATCTTTTCTCATTGGTTGTGTAGGCTGATATGTTATCTCTATCAGCCTTCCTTTATTGTTAACTTTTTCGTACGTGGTTTCAAATAACAGTGGTGTGCAACAGAAATCTGTGTAGTGATGTAGCAAAGCAGTTAGTGTCCTTTTTTTCTTCTTCTTACAGGCATCAAGCATGATGGGACTATGTGTGATACTTGTCGGCAGCAACCCATCATTGGCATCCGGTGGAAATGTGCTGAATGCACTAATTATGACTTGTGCACAGTTTGCTATCATGGGGACAAACATCACTTGAGGCATCGCTTTTATAGAATTACTACACCAGGAAGCGAAAGGTAAAATGTAATTTTTTCCCCCATGAAATAAAATAGGAATAGTTAATTGTGGTTAACTCTAAACTGCAGATTTGGTTACTGAAACTTGGATTAGGTAAAATAGTGGCTTGCGGTGTAGTTTCTTAGTGGTTCTCTGCCTCTTTGTGAGGGAGCGTAGCTAGGACAGATCTTTGGAGCATGGAAAACATGGACATTTTAGAAAGAATGAGTTAGAGAAAAAGCTTAGGGTGAGATTGCTCAGTTTCTTTTAGCCTTACTGCAGTCTTCCTAGTTCTTATGTTACATAGCAGTTTTAAAACAAAGGCAGTTATCTATACACAATGTGTAATCATAAAATGATTTGTCAATTAATTCCTGAATGGGAAAGTTTAATTAGGTTCAAAAATGTGTTAGATCGAGGGGAAAATACCCTCTTTGTGGGCTATGAAAAACTGAATGGTCTGGAGACAAAACCTCTGACTTGAACTGCTTGAACTGTTCACTGCAGAAAGCAGAGAAAAAGACGCTGTGAAGGTTTGTTCTACTCTCACCTTGGTTTTTATGTTCTTTTCTTCAGCATCTATTACTGTCTCCCAGCTAAGTGCTCTGAATAATTGGCATTTAGCATGCTCCTGCATAGTTGTTCTTGTGTTCTTGACTTTAAATCTAAATCCAAAGCCCCTCTCTGTCATCATTTGTCTACTGGTTGAGTGAGGACAGTGGTGTTTGCCTGTGACTGAATACTTGGAGGGCCATGGTAAAGCACTGTGTGAAGGCTACATGCTGTTGTATCATCTCTGCATTAACTCTCCAGAATCTTCTTTCATTAAATTATTGGAAGTTTTTTTGTTGTATGTGATAGTTAAACGTGACATGGGTAAGACAACATTTATCTCCTCGTCTTGGAGAAGTGAGGTTTACAAATACGCTGTGGTTCAGCAACGTGCTTTTATCAGTGCTTTAATAGTTAAGGCAAGTGGCTGGAGCACACAAACTGAGTTCTTGTATCATGGCTTGTAGGGTCTGTGTTTATTTTTTTCAAATGCTTAACTTGAAGTTTTAACTTCAGGCCAGGTCAGTGCCTTAATCAAAAAGTAACTTTGGTATTTTTGAGATTCATGCCTGTAGATCTAGGTACCAAGTAGATAGCATAAGCTTTAGTGTCTTGATTATAATGTTATAATGCAGAACAAGACTTAGAAGCTAAATCCAAGAGCAGAAAGTGATAATTTAGTGTAATTAATAGAAAATAACTAAACACAAATCTGTTTTCTATATATTTCACTTTAAAAAAAATCTCATTTCTTTTGAAAAAGTGTGCCTGGCTTCTTTTTTCTTTCCTTTTTAGCTGGAGCTTCCTTTTTAGATTTAAGTCGTTTGTTCTGGTGTATAAAGCATAATTTTTAGTTTTGGAGATAGATGATATGCAATATATAGTATTTCAGGAAATTTTTTCCATCTTGTCACTCTCTCCCTATCTTTGTTTACTCCCATGGAGCTTTGTTTTGTAACTCTTATCTAGAAGGCAGCTTCATTTGCCAAGAAGCTGTTTCTACTGCATCATGCTTGGCTGAGAAAAAATGATTAAGTATTTGAGGGAGGAGAAAGGGGCAAAGCATTGCTATTGGATTTGAGGGGTATCTTACCGGGAAAAATGGCAAGAAGCATCTAAGGATGTTTGAATGAAGGAGAGCATTAAGCTTTGCCTGTTTTATTCTTAAGTGTGGGAAATCACATGGGCAGCATGCCAGAGTAATGCTGGGTTTTTAGTTCAGTTTTGTAGGTGTTGAGATACTTCTACAATGCTAACCACAATATAATTTTGTGGGCTTTATGACACTCTTACGCTACTTAAATAAAATCAGCTAATATTTTCATGAGCTCTTTGCATTGATTCTAACAGTTTAACTTTTTCCTTGTCTGCCATCTGCTGGATGTAAAAAGTTTAGCAGGAGGGTGATACGCTTCCTGAAGAGGTCAGGAAGCAAAATTTCAGCTGAAAAATACTTTTGTCTGGCAACATTTTCCTGGCATGAAGTAAGAAATCTGGTTGTGTGCAAACTGGTGGCTTTTGAGATTACTCAAAAGAGAGGAAAATGTTTGTCTCTGTTTCTATTTGTAAGTTAAGTAGTTGTGAACTGTTCTATTTGAGCTTATCTACTTATGTTGAATTCGGAAGGAAAGAAGAGGTTTGCTTTACAAAAATAACATTATGATTTGAAAAAACAGATGCTGGTATATTGAATTAAATTTGCCATTATATGCTATAAGCATGTAGAAAATAAACTGAGACTATAGAGGAAAGACATCTAGCTCTTGATTAGTAACATCATTCTGAAAAAAAAAAAGCCAAGGCAGTCGTGGACAGTAATGTTGACCTAGGGTGGATCTAAAAGAAACAGAAATGTATTGTTTAAATTACTCTGTTTTTTTAATGATTTTAATAATGTAAGTACAGATCTATATCTTATGATGATTAGAGGGATGGAGCACCTCTCCTGTGAGGACAGGCTGAGGGAGCTGGGGCTGTTCTTCAGCCTGGAGAGGAGAAGGCTCCGGGGAGACCTGACAGCAGCCTTCCAGTATCTGAAGGGAGCTACAGGAGAGCTGGAGAGGGACTCTTTGTCAGGAAGTATAGTGGCAGGACAAGGGGTAAGGGTTTTAAATTGGAAGAGGGGAGATTTAGATGAGATATTAGGAAAGGTTCTTTACTGTGAAGGTGGTGAGGCACTGGAACAGGCTGCCCAGAGAAGTTGTTGATGCCCCATCCCTGGAAGTGTTCAAGGCCAGGCTGGATGGGGCTTTCAGCAACCTGTTCTGGTGGGAGGTGTCCCTGCCCATGGCAGGGGATTAGAACTCTGTGAGCTTTAAGGTCATTTCCAGCTCTGACCGTTCTATATATAAGTGGTTACAAGATTATTGTTGGTAGTAGGAAGTTTGGAGAAGAAATTATCATTAGAATTAAAAACTAACTGTAAAGACACAATAAATCAGATTCAGAAGGCTCGTGTATTTTATCTTCTGGGCTGCTATTTTGAGTTTAGAATTGAATGGATGCAATTCATGCACTGAAATCTGCATTTGTGGCGTTATTTTTGTTTCAAGATGTTCTTCCTTCCTGTCCCCAAGGATTCGTTTTGAACTTTCTTTATTATCTTTACATTTGTGGGTTCTTCTTTTAATAACTTCAGGGTATTGTTGGAGTCTCGCCGTAAGTCAAAGAAAATTACAGCAAGAGGAATCTTTGCAGGTGCCAGGGTGGTGCGAGGAGTTGACTGGCAATGGGAAGATCAAGATGGTGGCAATGGGCGTAGAGGAAAGGTAAAAGTGGTTTAAATAAGATGCATTTCTGCATGCTCATGTGACAGCCTCCTAATTGCATTCTTTCTAATTGCTGAGTAGAAATAACATTGTAAGAGTTACTATTTTAATTTGCTGGACGTTTTTTATTGTTATTCTGTAATGCTTAGGCATTTAGAAGGAGGAAGAGATATACACTATGACCAGTTCTTGTAAAAAGCCATAAATTTAAATTTAAAATACCAGCACAAAATTTTTAAAACTACAGAGTTTTCGTCCTGGTTGTTCTGTTTAAATTGGGCGTGTTAAGATCTTGGGCATATTTCAGCATTGCTGGAGAGCTGCTGTAAAACCAGAGCTCTCAAGAATAGCCCTTTCTGGTCAACTGCATTCTGTAGTCTTCTCTTTGTGGGTCAGCACATTTGCATTTCTCTTGCTCCTGGTTTTGAGTGTTTGCACCCTAATAATTATAGGGGCCTTTCGAGTTTAAAAACTTTGCAAGTGTTGGGTATGGATAGCATACTACTGGCTTAGGACATTATATGTGTGTTTTTGATAGAATTGTTTAAAAATAGTATCTTGATTTATTGAAAATTGCATGGAAGGATATGTTGCTGATTATAACCTTTGCATACTTTCTGTGACTTATATTTACCTTGAGAACTAATGAAGGTTTGTTGTAAGTATAAGCAAACAGCAGGGAGTATAAAAGATACTACAACTTTTATCACCGAATATAGGGTGCTCTAGAAGGAGATTTGGATGCCCTTATATCTTGGTGAACTGGTGTTGCTTTTATTTTTAGTACACAGCATTTAAAAGAAAGTGATAAGTTCCTGAATACAATATTTATCCTATTTTATATCCTAAGACATTTATGGAAGCTTACTTTTGGGGATCTCATTTTGCTTTTTATTGAGAGAAAACTGTGAATTTAAATCTCTTAAAGAAAGGGATATTCAGAGGCAGCTTTTTTCATCTTGATTATTTACGCCTTGTTGTGAATTTGGCAGGATATTTTGGAATCTCTGAAACTTTGCAAAATAAGAGTCTTCCTGCATTGTCTGTTTTATGTACTAAACTTGAATTAGTGGGATTATTTGCAAGATGAAAATATGTGTAAATGTATGCAAATATTTTTAATGAGGAAAAGCAGATGGTAGGTGACAGAAACAACCTTTATGTAAACACAAATAAGCTTAAAGACAAATTCTGGAAATTGTTTTTTTTTTTTTTATTTTTTTTTTGAATAATGGAAGTGTTTTCAGTTTGTTGCGTGGCCTCATGATTTCAGAAAGTCCTTTTCACTCTCCTCTTTTTGTACTGTTGTTAAACATATTGGCTCTGGTATTAAAGCTTTGTCTGCTACGTATTGCAGTTCCACCAGGCTAATTCAGGTTAAACCAGACAAATTGACGCAATTAAAATAGTTTTCATGCTGTTTTTCGTAGTTAAATACTGCTTTTAGTAAGAACAAAACATGATAAAATAAATTTACACAGTTCAGATTTTGTTCTCTGCTTAGGTAGTTAGAATACCTGCCAAATATAGAGAAGAAAAATATGCCCACAAAGTATATATTCAGGCTGCCATCTTATTCAGATCCCCAGGGGCCACTTGTGTCAAACAACACAGCTTCAGAATAAATTCTGTTAAATTCAGTACAACTGCTGCATCCTGAATTGTTCTGAAGAGATGAATAGGGTTTTAAATTCAAATTGTGTTTCTAAGTCTTTGTTGTAGAAACAACTTTTCTTATTTTTAAAACTGAATAGGTAACTGAAATCCAAGATTGGAGTGCGTCGAGTCCACATAGCGCAGCATATGTTCTTTGGGACAATGGTGCTAAAAACCTCTACAGAGTTGGCTTTGAGGGCATGGTAAGCATAAAAGAACACAAAGGGTAAAATGCATGGTGGGGGAAGGGTGGTAAGAATAACTTGTTGTGCTTTATTATCCTGCTTTTGTAATATCCTTTGTCAGTTTGCATGCTATTAGTCAGGTCATTGTGAATGCAGCTGTATGGATCATGCATATGTATAAGGAAGAAAATCTGATCTGGGAATTTATAAAACATATGAATAATGTAAAGTTAAAGGCTGGTTCCTGCCAGAATATAGTAAATATTTACATCACATACATGATTAACTTGCTACGCTACTATTGTGTTTAAATTAAAATTCAGAAAAGAAAATGAAGCTTAATAATGAACTTTTTGAAGACCCTATTTCTTTAACACCTGAACTGTTCAGTTCACTTCAGATTTTGATGTGATTACTGCAAGATTTGCAGCTTTTAAATTACTGGCAACACTAGAATCCTTTTGATAGCAGGTTGGGGTTTTTTTTGTCAATGGAAAAGTGTTGAATTAAGTTACAACCTTAATTTGCTTTAGTACTAAATTTATCACTTTCACTTCCTCTCTTATACAGCTACTTCTACAGCTTTATAGAGAAAATGGGTCGGACTCTAGTCTAAGTGCCTTCTGTTGCTGGGTTTTCTTATCCTAATTTGGGTCAAGGAAGGGTTACTTTGGTTATCAATTGCTTATAACATCTTAATTAGCATTTTCTTTGCATGATTTTTTTTGTTTGCTACTACAGAGGAAAACCCTGTTAACTTAACATTGTAGTGTCTTTATGTCAGATGCATATCAGTAATAAAATGTTAAACAATGACTAGTCTACTATTTTTGAAAGTAAAATATTTTGCTTCATAACCTCACTTGAAATAAAATTTATTTCTTAATAGAAAATAAATACTAAATACCAATTTTGCGTTAAATATATATTTTAGTATCAGCTTTAAAAAGAGGAAATGTCTTTAGTGCAGATCAGCTTTTCTCATGCATGAAGATGTTAAGAATAATATAGAAGTCAGTATTGAATGATGTCCTTCATGGTCTCCCCCAGTCCTAAAGAAAATTCTTTGTATACTAGCAAAAGGGAGAGAAAGCTGTATATAGTAATGTGTCGTATAATATTAGTAAACCAATGGTTGGTATCTTCCCCCTTATATTTGGTTGTGATGCCTTGAGAAGGAGCACAATTACAAAATCTGGATAGAATCAGGTATAGATCAACTGATATTTTTTTGTTGTTGTGATTTCAGTTACTATCTTAAAATTTGTACGCTGCATAGTAGGAGTGCTGTGAAATCATTAAAGATTCCTTCTGGCCTCAGAAAAAAATAAGTGATGTTCTTTTCTGAAATAATTATTCCCTTTATAATAATATATTTATTATCTGTAAATCAGCTATATTCTGTGACCAAACTGTTGCCACATAAGGAAGTGTTAAATGTTTCTGGAATACTTGATTAACTACTGCAACGGTAAATTTGAAAGGATAAGGGTGACCCTTCCCCCAGGATTTGTACAAACAGAAATACTTGGTCAGTGATTTAATAACAAAAAACTGTTAATATTTGTGAAAGTACATATTTTTTTTTAATGGGTTAATATATAAATAATATATGTACATACACACTAACAGGATAATTTGAGGCTTCATGTAGTGCTTACCTGATTACAGTCCATTCCTACAATAATTTTATCTTTGTTGGGTACTTTTATCAACTGTAATTTTCACTTCAGACAGAATGGATTCTTGGATATCTGTCACAAATAGTCACTTGAATGTAAAGCTAGCTTTTATAACTGCTTGCTGAGTGTACAACTCATTACAATTATTTGCTACTATTTATGTGCTGTTATGTAAAGTTGGCTAATAGACTGTCAGAAAGTTCATGTAAATTTAGGGAAAACTTGTTTTGGGACTTAGAAACTAGATAAGAATGTCCAGAGAATGTGGAATCAACAATGCTGGGAGGGTGTGCCCATGTAAATACAGCTGGGAAGAGACCCTCACTTGCAAATGAAGAACACTTGACTCAGACGCAAATGAAGCTGATTAAAGAAACAGCTTGTTATTGTAAGTCAGGGTTGCTTGTTTGATAGCTGACAGGCTGCATCTGCTCCTCAAAATTAACCTATCTGGCCTGCCAGCTTTTCCTTGGGAGAGATGAGGATTGGCTGGTAGAGCAGCAGGTGCTGGCTGAAAACTTGCATTTATTTGTGGTCAGATCCTTAGAGTTTGCTGTTGCTGTGTTTACATATGAAGTAGTTGTGAGAGGTGCATCTTGCCTTTCTTTGGGGAGACTGGCATTTAAGTCTGGGAGTTCCTGCTGCCACAAATTCCAAACTGAAATCTGTTTTTATGATACTGTTAGGTTCAGTAACGTGTTTCCTACATCCGTAGTAGGAATAAAGTAATGTTGGCTGATATGATTGACACTGCTTGCATTTTTATCTATATGTATTCAGATTCTAGAGCCAGAACGAGCTGTTAACTGTATTACCTGCTTTAGAAATGTGTAAATGCAAGGCTGGTAACTTAGTACTTATTAATAGAATTATTTTGCTGTAAAAAATTAAGAAAATAGTTTTGTTAGCAGGAGTGTCCTAAATCAGCTTCATTATTTAGGAATCAGTTTTGTGCTATCAAATTTCTTTGCTCTTTCATTTTCTTGCTGTGATTAACCTCCTGTTGTTTTTCATTATGGAGGATCTTTCTTTCACCTCTGAAAGAATTAACTAGTTATCATCCATCATTGTCTCAGTAATCTGTAAGCCATCTGTTTGTGTGCTTTTTTCCACCAATTCTGAATAGTTGAGTGTGTAAGGGAAGCTGAGAAGATTCCTTGCCCTTGTATTTTTGATGATACTTTAAACTTTCGTATCCTGATCAAAACCTAGTATCTGTTCATCAACATTTGTTTGTGTTAGCCTTGAAGATAATATAGAGGATTTTAAGAATTACTTGTTTAAATTTTATAAATTTAAGAACAAAGTAAATGTTTAAGCATACTATGCATTGCAGGTGAGTGTTATAAAATATATAGAACTGTGCTTTCTGGTGCAGTTAGAATTGTCAGATCTATAATTTAAGTCAGATCTTCAGCTCTTTAGTCCTTTTTCTTGTCCCTGGTATGTTGAAACTGAAAGGTTTAGGAAGGAGCAACAAGATTTTTCATTATTTTGTTTGCTTAATATCCTTCTGTTACTTATATGTACTGATCAAAACAGATTTAAAACACAGAAACATGAATTTTGTCCACCTTTACGCATGCAGCAGGTGTTTCTTATTACATTACCCACAGTGTGGGTAAAGTTAGGTGGTTAGTTGGTTTGGAATTCAGAGAGGAAGGAGATATTTATTTATGCCTTGTGTGTTTATTTGTGTTTGTCAGCAGAATTGGTTTCACTTCTTGTTTATTTACTCTCATTTCTCTACATTTCTCCTGTAGTCTTAACCAAGCTAAGTTGTTCACCTCTACATAACAGAGTTGCTTAGAAAACTGTTTCTATTTAACAGAAATGCACTTACTGATCCTTTTCCAGTTTTGTTACAGTATTAACCCACAAGGAAGACTTTAAAACAAGCTTCTTAAAAAAAAAAAAGTTACATATGCAAAGTTTTCATAAGTGCTTTTAATGAATAGACAGTAAGTTTATATAAACAGTTGGCTAATTAAATTTGAAATACAGCTTTTCTTGCAAACCTTTAGCTAAAACTTCTGTATTTATCCAGTCCTTTATTGTCTTAAGCAGGTGACAAACCAGCATGCGCAGAGCTTCCTCCATTTGCCTTGTAAGGGCTTATTTTCTTGCCAGAAGCTGTTGTAAGTTTAAAGACTTAATACACCCCTTTAAAGGATATTTTAATTGCTACCTCAGACACCTGCAGCTGTGACACCATTTCTGCTGGTATATCTGTAAGATCAGTATTAATTTATCTCCTGGTATTTGCTGCTAGTGTTAGATGCTATTTCAGTGCATCTCTGGGTCAAGCATTCTTTTTCTTAGCAGCACACCTAATTTCCTTATCACGCCTGCAGACTCCCCTCCCTGGTTTTGATGGATGGCCTTCCATATTGATGGGAATACCTTAATAGTTATTCCAGTAGCAGCTGCTCCTTGAGCATTGTTTTCCGCTTCAAGGTCAGGGATAATGGCACTTCTGCACCATCTGCCAATGCTGCTGACGTTGCTGCAATGTACATTTTTTCATTCCCTGAAGTTTTTATGCTGATGAAATTGCTGCTGGTTTTATAATGGTAGAATCTGATGGCAAGTCAAAGTAAACTGTTACATTTTCTGTATTGCTTGTTTGGCTCAGCAGATCGTGATCTTTATGTGATGCTGTCACATACAGCTGGAATGCAAAGAGTTTTTCAGCAAGTCAGAGACTAGATGTTAGATGACCAAAGTTCTCCTTTGTAGCAAAAAACCATTACTACCTACTGCTCATGGGCATCAGCTGTTACTAGTGATCTCAAAATCTTACTGTGTGATGTTTTGTGCTTGTGCTGTTCCTTGAATTTTTGTAATAATAATTTTCAGCTTAACTGGGGCTTCCATCTCTTCTCTGACAATACACAAATTCCACAGCTTGTTTTTCTTCTTCAAGAAGAAGAATATTCTTCAGAGTTCATTAATTGATTTCTTCATCAAGTTAGGGTATAAAAGCTTACATTTTGTTTTCATCTCTGCATCTTTGTCTCCACCACATATTAACACCCAACCTCACAGTTCCTTCTCCTATGCACAGTGTCACTGTGAGTCTAAAACTTGCACTGTGAGTTCCTTGTGTTTTGGTACGTTCCCTTTTGCACTTGTGTGTCTCATCTCCAAACAATCTGTTATTTCAATCCATTTACAAGGCTCAGTGAGACTCATAAGACTTGTGAAAAGCCCAGTGGGACTCTCAGACATGCGGTTCAGCGGAGCAGCAGGGGTGCACTGGCAGCTTAGTGTGGCTGGGCTTTGGTGGATTTTGTGCTCTGTTGTTGCTAGGGGGGGGGACCTTTTGCCATGTGGTCCCCAGGGAAAGATGACCAGGAGCTTAACACTACACCTGACTTTTTTTTTTTTCTTTTCTTTTCTTTTTTTAACTTAAACTACTTGGGCAGAAGAAAGCTTGTTTTCTGATAAATGTAGTACCTGAGCACTAGAAGTAGTGTTACAGTTGCTTACCCAGCTTTCACAGGACTGAAGTACAATAAGTAGTTTCCTGTCTTAAAACCCCAGGATGTTTTCTGGGTTTGGTTATGTTTTTAAAGTCACCTCCAGGCCTTTATCGTGTTTATGTTACTTTTAGTAATGCTCTTTGCAAAATTGCTGAAGGAAATCTTTGCTACACATACAGTATGTGTGAATTAGTTTCTTACTGTGTAATCTCTGTCAAGTGTCTCATCTTTCTGCGTGTTTTGAGTCTTCAATTTTTTGGTGAAGGCTTAGGTAAATAAAATAGACGTGTTACTTTGCTTTTCTGTGATACTTACATCGGGCTCTGGTTGTACTCCTTTGTGATCTGCCATCGACTTCACCATGTAAGTGAAAGGAAAACAGATGTGAAGCTGAGATTCAACACTAAACTACTACTGAGTGTATCATTATATTCCAGAAATAAACTCTGTGTAGGGCACAGTGCAATCAGGGTAAAAAAATAAAAGAGAGTAGCCTTGGAGATTTCTGGGTCTCTCTTTTCTCTTTTCTTCCCTTGCAAAATTTCAGTTATCTTAACCTGCTTCCTAAGAATTTCCATTGCAAGATAGTAATTAGCCTTTTACTGAATATTTTATTTCTTCAGCTAGCTTTAAGCCATCAGTCTGCTGTATATGTTAACGCCTGCTGTAATGCAAGAGATCTTTAACCCAGGTTTTGCCTGGCTGAGAGGAGAACAGGTCGGGACCCCCCCTCCCCACGCTCTATTCTTCATGCTCGGAAGGATGCGAAAACAGCTCTTGCACGTACCCGTGCCCCTCCCTGGCTCCTGCACAGACAGCTGGTCGTTATGAGAGGAAGGGTTTGTATTCAGTGGGTGAGACCGAGTGCCCCGGGGCACATTAAATCTCCGTTGCCCTGGGGGAACGCATGGCCCCGCTTGCCATCTGGGGTGGTCACCGCAGCCCCTTTGTCTGCGGGCACCTGCCCACCGGGTGGCAGCACTCTGCTGCTGCTCAGCAGGCTCCCATCCTTTCTCCCAGCATTTGAAGAGCCGCTAAATCTCATTTTCATCGGGCTGTTTTCATCGCTCATTCAAAAAGTGGCAAGACATCCTTTAACAGATCAGGATATATGGTGGGTTTGGTATTGCTTCTGGCCGCTTAGCACTTAGAGGTTGCTGAATGTAGTACTGTGTTTGTCAGTGCCTTGATGATTTGGAAGACTGGAGTTTTCATTTTAATCTGTCAAATCTTGGGTGTGTCAAAAAAAAAAAAATTGTTACCGTATTTGTGTAGTTCTGATTGATGATACCATAACCAGTGCCCGTTCTGCTTCCTCCCCCATCCTGCAGAATGTTCCGGTACATTGTGCAGTTTCCTAACTCTTCCCAACTCATCAGGCACACAAAATGACCTTTATTTAGTGGGAATCCTTTCATAAGGAGCAATGGCAGATGGTAGCCATTTGGCCTTAAGAGTTATACAGGGGAAAAACTAGAGAGGAGAATTGTAGGAACTCTGCTGCTTTTATGAATAGGAACTGGTTATCACCTTTGAAACTTCTGTTTCCCGGATAATCTGAAGCAGTCTTTCTAAAGGATGAGCTTTAGAACTCTTCTTTTTGAAAAGATCATGTTTAGCTCAGCATAGTTTGCGATTTTGTTGCTTTTTTTTTTTTTTAGTAGTATCCTTGTGTTCTGTACGTTCTTAACTGGAAATTCTTCATTTTATAGAGTTTGTGTGCCAAGTTTTCTTTAAGTTAAGGCTTGGGAAGAGGGGGCAGCACTGGTGGGCATTAAATGACTGGTAAAGGAAGGGATGTAGCTTTGAGCACTGTCCACAGATATTTCTTTTTTTCTTCCTTGTGTTCAAACGCTTTTTTGAAAAGGAAATTTAACTTTATAGAACATTACAAAAGAATATTTTGTTACTTTAATACATTTATTTGAGTTTAAAATATCTATCCTTTACAGCCTTTTGTATTGGTAAAAGTTATTAAAATCTTGGGAATGTCAAGGCTGATAGATTGAAAAGTATTTGAGCTTATATGCATCAGTAATGAATTCATGGGGCATGGTTTTTTGTATGTGTTTCAGTCTTTCTATATTGAGTATATTTATGTTCTGCTTTCACTGTCTGATGTTGAAGTGGAGACTCAGTCAGAGGGACTAAAGCTGTTTCTATCTCTCTCCATAGTCTGATCTGAAATGTGTCCAAGATGCAAAAGGAGGCTCCTTCTACAGGGACCATTGTCCTGTGTTAGGTGAGTTGAAGATAAAGTAAATTTATTTTGATGTTAGTTATACTTAGTCTGGATTTCTCTTTCCTTTTTAAATGTCATCTAGAGGGACTGTCCTTACTAGTGAAATGTAAATGGTAGCATTTCTATGCATCAATAATAAATTGTAATGCTTTTCTAAGTGAGGTTGGTATCAGCATGCCAAATGGATGGCAAGGGAACTGTAAAAGTGTTGAATAAGTAATAAATTGAGTCACGTGTCTTGTGCACTATATTTCTCAATAACCAAACGTAACTGTACACTCTAGCAAGACTGTCTTCAATATTCAGAGGTGGTCAATGACATAGTATGTATGTGGCCGTAAATTGGAGTCATTTGAACAGATAACTTAACCTGTTATTTTATACTAATATGTGTTTATGAAGTCTTGGTTGAGTTTTTCCATATCAGCTATTGCACTGACTTACTCCTCTAGTGTCTTCACTGGACTGTAGGAGTGCACAGAGTGTATTATAAAAAATAGTTGTTCAGGGTTTTGGTTTTTGAAATATAGGCAAGTTAGGGTAAATTTTATCGATTGTTGGACACAACTTTCTTAATTATTCAAGTGTATTTCCTTGACAAAACACTTGGTCATAAAACTGGATGCTACAGGAAATTCTGCTTTTCTGCTCAAGTTTCTTGTTATACTTCAGTGCATAAGAACTTACCTGATAGTACCAGCTTTCCTAAAGTGATGAGAACTTTTGTATTTACTAGTCTTAGTCTAATTCGTTGCACAAGCACTTGAAGTATGACCTGCAAATGCTATTCTTTTATTGACAGCACTGCTGAAAAGGTGAAAACAATAAGTCTGTTTTGTTTAAAAACAAGACAGTTGTTCAAGAAGTCACTTAAATATTTACTGTCAAGGAGATATATTGTTTGAAAGGAAAAAGCCAAGACACTCTGATATTTGTGTCTTCTGTTCTTAAAACTAATTTTGTCATTCTAGTCTGACGTGAATAGAAATAGGAAAGTAGTAATAGGATCTTACTGGTTCTTTGTTACATAGATAAGCTTACATTCTTATGCACGCCTGTTACTCATCTTGGTTCTTGTTACAAAAGTACAGTCTGTATTTTCTGCATGTAACTTATTTTAGGCTGATACCATATTTGAATACATGAATATTAATCACTAAAGATAGTAGGAGACTATTCTTGTTAAATTCTTCCCATTCCACTGTGTTAAGTTGCTCTTAATGGATGAGGATGAGCTCAGTTCATCATTCTTAGGACATTATCACCCATCTTCTCAGTCTTACTCTTTGTTAGAACATCTGTCCCTTTTACTTGTCTTCTGAACCTAGTTCACAGGTACATTCATGCTGTGAATTCAAATGTATACTTGCACCAAAACCTAGAAAGTTATTTCTGAATATTTGAAGTAGAGTGAGAATAGTACTGCAGCAGGGACCTAATTACAACTACAGAATAGTATGTAGTTGGTGGCCTGCTAAAGTAGGGAAGAGACTGGGAGAACGTGAGTTGCAGTGAGGAGGAGCTGGGCTTGTTTAGTCTGGCAAGAAGGGGATGAAGAGGCAATCTGCTGGCTACTGACAGGCACTAAGAAGTGGTAATGACCTTCAGGTGTGACCCAGGAGATCTGGATCTGAAGAAACTTTGTTACACCTACAGCTAGGTATTGTAGCACTGAAAAAAGTTACTTGGAGAGATTGTGGAACCTTAGCCCTGGGAGGCTTTCAGGAGTCATACAGACAAATCCAGGGCTGACGTCAGCCGGTTGTTAGTTCAGCTTTGTGTGGGATATCAGACGAGATGACCTCTGAAAGAATCCTTTTGCATCTGGCTATCAGACTAATTCTTTTGCTTCCTTATTGTTGAAGTGTGATACCCTTTCTTCATTATAGACTCTTGCTTGGAAGAGGACCCCCCACCCCTTTAGAGATAGCAGTATTACTAAAGGAACTCCCATCATCCTGTCCTTTGACACCAATGTTGCTGCTGAACTTGGTCTGTGAATTATGCAGTTGCTCTCTTCCCTGTTCCATGGGCAGCAGCAAGCACTGTTCTCTGGTTCTGGCAGTGAACAGGTCCACAAGTGTCTTCTTTCATCAGTTGGCACACCTTAATGTGTGAGGATATAAACCATTTCCCTCCAGATTATGATTTTTTTTTTTTTTTTCTGTGAGGCATCTCTTGAAATCAGGCATTGTGCAGGGTTTTTTTGCACAAAAAATGTCAGGGGTTTTTAGTGTCTGGTTTTGTGGAGATTATTCTGCGGGTTTTTTGTTTTGTTTGTTTTGTGGGGCTTTTTTGTTTTTTTTGGTAGCCATCTCCTCACTTACATGGTCAAAGACTACTACCATTGCTCATTTTGGAGATAGTTTTTAGCCAGTGCTTTCTCCGCATTCAGGGACTGTGCCAATTCAAAACCACTTTCTGTGGGTGTTCTGCTTATTTTTCAACCTGTGTGTGGATAGAGATGGCACTCTGTGTATGACTCTCAAAATTATCAGAGCTTTTATATATTTCTAGATGTCTAACACCATATGATACCTGTTATCATCTGTCGTGGAGCCTGTCACAGCTATTTAGTATTTTCCAGTGACATTCTTATTTGCCTTGAAAACTCAACAAGAAATACGTGATTCCGTAGCCAGAGATTCAGGTTTTTTTTTGCCTGTTCACTCCCTTTTAGCCCCTATAGTTTCACCGATATGGGGAGTTATGTCTCAGAAATTAATTTCTGTTCTTGAGATTACTTGAAAAATTAGTGTGATCATGTGACCATTTTCTTCTTGTTCCATTTCAGGTGAGCAAAACGGTAACAGAAACCCTGGTGGGCTGCAAATTGGTGACCTTGTGAACATTGACCTTGATTTGGAAATTGTACAGTCTTTGCAGCATGGTCACGGAGGATGGACTGATGGCATGTTTGAAACATTAACAACAACTGGAACGGTCTGTGGCATTGATGAGGATCACGACATCGTAGTGCAATACCCAAGTGGCAACAGGTTTGTTTTATAGTCTTCATCATTGATTCTCACAAACTTCCTTTCCCTTCAGCAGCTGTGATAACTTGGTGCCAAAAACTTCCTGGTTTTGTTTTGTGCCTGTTAAGATTTCTTTGAGTATTTTATATTCCTTCTGCAGTGTGTAATGAGGGCTTAATCTTTAAAGATGCTTTAGTGGGAAAAGGAATTTAGTTGCCTCTCTCCCTAGGTGAAAAGTTGAGTCCGAAATAATGAATGACATTCTGGACTATTTTTTTCCAAAATGGAAATGTTTAAAGCAGTAATTTCTTTTTTAATTGCAAATTATCTCATGGTTTCAAGGGGAGTAGTAGTAGAATGTGTTGTGTTCTTCCAGGAAAATGGATTAAGGGGACAGGTGACAAACTTATGTTGGGGACCTTTTCTAATACAGCGCGAACTCGGAATGATCTATATCCAGCGTTTTCTTATTCAAAAGGGTGTTAGTTTATGGAAATATTAACTGATAATGGGCAGTGTTGAGGAAGCTGTTGCCACAACCACTCCCTGCAAGTGATTTGTTTGAAGCTTGGGCTACCTCCACGCAAACAGAATTCAAGCTCAGTTCTATGTTTGTATCTGAGCTGTTATGTCCACATGGTTTTGTGTTGTCTTGCTCTTGCGTATTTGACTTACCTTTAAAAAGCAGCTAATGAATGTAATGCCATTTAAGTTGTATCTGGAGACTGACCTGGTCAATTTGTCTAGAAGGGATTAACTGCATTATTCATTCAGGCTTTTCCTCAAGAAAAGCCAGAATATTGTTAATGTTGCAAGGTAATGCAAAATAGAGCTGTTTTCCTGGCTCACACAAACTTAAGGGATACAAGTGGCTTTCTGAGAGTAAAGGCTGCAGAGCCAGTGAGTGGAGCTCCTTTATTTTTTTTGTGGTTTCCTCCCTGACTTTGCCCTTTATGGAGTTTATATGATGCTTCTCAACTAGATCAGATTGCTAAATAAAAGTCAACCCTGGACTAAATGGTATGTAAGGGAGAGATCACCACATTATATGTTAGCGGATTACTCAGCATAAAACCAGCTAAGTACCTCTAAAACAATAAAATTCATAGTACAAATTATGATAGTTTGGTTAAAAATTGAGGTGTATCTGGGATAACTGTTTGAAGAGTATTTTTGTAACTGAATGTTGCAGCTTTTGACTTAAGAGGGAGGGGTCAAAATTCGGTCTTCCTCCCATGTTGTTTCCTGGCAGTCCTAGTCCTTGTGAGACAGTTTGGATCTTCTTTTCAACCAGAGTCATTTCCTTTCACTGCAAAAATGGAACAAACTGTACAGCTACTTTCAGGACTACTGTATTGTTGGCTTGCTTTCCCTTAGGCAGGGTATTTCTTCATTGCTTTATAAATTTACATCTCTGAAGATTATCCTGAAAATGTTCAACTAATGAGCTACAGGCAAGTGTATGGGAAAAAAACGGTTAGGAACAAATATGTCATAGTATCCAACTGCAGAAAGTTTGTAGGCATACAAGCAGAATCTTGTCCAACAGCTAATTTTTAAACATATAGTTCACTTTGCATGTTTAAAATCTACTTTAAATGATTTATTCCTTAGGTGGACATTTAATCCAGCAGTTCTTACCAAAGCTAATGTTGTCCGAAGTGGAGATGCTGCTCAAGGTGCAGAAGGAGGTACCTCTCAATTTCAAGTGGGTGACCTTGTCCAAGTGTGTTATGACTTAGAGCGAATCAAGCTTCTTCAAAGAGGTCATGGAGAGTGGGCTGAAGCAATGCTTCCAGTAAGTAATTGTATGTTTGGATTCATAGAATGGGAAAACTTGTGTAATTGTACTTGTGATTGTTAATAATACCTGGAGATTGTGGGAGTTAAAGGGATTCTCATTTTAAGTTGGAGAAAGTATATTTCATCAAATGCAGTATAATACTTGCTCAGATGTAGTAATCTGCTTAGTCTGATGAATTGTAGAGAGATTTTAGTGACTGTATTATTAAACAACTGCTTTCATAAAAATTGTGACTGTTTATAACATTCCGATTCAAAAATACTTTTAGTATATTAGCATTTGATATTTTCTTTAATACAGACTTTAGGTAAAGTTGGCCGGGTCCAGCAGATCTATTCAGACAGTGACTTAAAAGTAGAGGTTTGTGGGACATCTTGGACATATAATCCAGCAGCTGTCTCAAAGGTGGCATCAGCAGGATCAGCTATAAGTAATGCATCTGGTGGTAAGTTTGAAGAATAACCAGTAATGTATGTATGGCAAGTATTTATGTTAATTAAAAATTAATAAGTACTAGTACATATTTAGTATGCAAGGTTAATAATACTCAGTCTTGAGATTTTGGTAACTGGTATTATTCCTTAGAGAAAGATGAAAGAAAAAATTTGCAGTTGGTATGCAGATGTTGGTTGCTGTCATCTTGATAAGGTGCAAAAATTCCAAACTGAATTTGGGTTACTGTTTGGCCATGGTGCAGGTCTATATTCGGAGGTCTGCTCTGAGGACTTTCAAATTCAAATGATTGGAAAGGATATTGGATTGGAGTAGGGACTATGGCATGAAGAGAGTGTCACTGGCTGTAGCAAGAAGACCCTTTGTTTAATAGGTGGTGTGGGATAGCAAGCACAAGCGAGGGATCTGTTGCAAGCAGTTACTTAGGATAATATTATTTCCTTAATATTTCTGTCTTAAAATTTAGCTAGCCAGTCATTTGAATAATTAGTGGGATTTTCTTTTGTCTGTATAATCACATTTCAGTTCTGTTGAGCTTGCTCTCGTTCATCTAACAATGAGGTAGAAAGAGTATCCGGTGTGTTTTATGTTCTGTTGGCTGTTTCACAGACCAATTAAACTAGGATGTTTTTCCTCTTTTTGGTCATAGCTAGTTGTTTTTTCCTCTTCACATATTTGCTTTAATGCCAAGAAGTCTTTCTACATAGTTTCCTAGGCTTTCCTGTGGAGGCATAGATCCAGTGAGTTTTCTGTGTTATAGATAAAGCCACTCTTGCCTTAAAACTGGCTGCAAGAGTAGTATGACTCAGTGTTTCAAGTTACAGAGGACAGGATATAACCTAAGTTAAACTAGAAGACAAAAGAGCTTGTTTTATCAATATGTAAGTTCCTGTTGTTACCTCCTCCCCACTCTTCTGTATTTTGTGGGACACAAGAGATATGTAATTCGGTCAATTTTGTTTTGTAGTGTCTGATGTAGGAGTTTCAACTATCTAAAGGGGGAGTGAAGCACTTACACAGAACTGAATGATAACTTAAAGCTGCCATTTTGTGGTGGTTTGTGTGTGACTGCACATACCTTTAGAAACACAGCAAATTTAGCTGTTACTTTTCTGTTCTGTTGTGATTAGAACTGTAATCTTAATTAGCCTTTGTTTAATAATTATAGAGAGATTGTCCCAGCTATTGAAGAAATTATTTGAAACCCAAGAATCTGGAGACCTCAATGAAGAATTGGTTAAAGCTGCTGCCAATGGAGACGTTGCTAAAGTAGAAGACCTGCTAAAGAGACCAGATGTAGATGTGAGTGTTCTGGTTTGGGAGGAGCTGTTCTGGGGAGCTGTAACATCAAAGGAAGTGAAACTGTCCTACATACTGTTGCCAGTCACTAGTGTGTCTCCATAGAAGTAGTACAGTTGGTTCCAGTCTCTCTTCTCCCATTTGCTGTCCTAGCTAATGCTAGACTGAATGAAATACAGATCATCTCCCAGGTCTTCTCTATGTGCCAGGAAGGCAGCTGTCTAAAAATTTTGTTCATTTGATACTATCGTTATGTGTGCTCTTGTTTTAAGTTTTCTAGCGCACTTGAGTGTGTGCTGCCAAAGTGTCTCATGGGGGGGGTGTGTTTCTTGCAGCTTATCTCAAAGTATTGATATGCTTCCAGGTGAATGGGCAGTGTGCTGGACACACAGCTATGCAAGCTGCCAGTCAGAATGGCCACGTTGACATTTTGAAGTTGCTTCTGAAACAGAATGTGGATGTAGAAGCAGAGGTAACCTAAATATTTCAAAATACACTTTTTTTTTTTCCCTTAAGCTTTAAACTTCATTGCATACAGAAATAACAAGTATATTGGAATTGCCTTCTTTATAAATGTCAGAATGAAAAACTGCTTTTCTTACTGTGATTGTGTTTCCAAATTAGCTTCCTGCTAACAATTAAAAAGGGTCAATATCCAGCTCATTAACACCTCTAAGTGAAATATAATGCTAATATATTAGCTTATGTAAGCTAGTAGATGATTGTAATGGATGAAGTCCCTTTTTATTTCCTTCATTTCATTTGAGCAGTGAAGTGCAACAGGCACTGCCTCTGGCATTCAGAGGAAGAGATGTTGTTGGATACTGCATCTCCAATTCGGATACTTGCTATGCTTCTGTGTAGTGTTCAGTTAGGAGAACGTTTTTCTATTCTTAACTAAAACATGTTTGAGCAGAAAGGGATAAGTAATAACAGTTTTTCAGGGTTGTTTTCTTTTTTTTTTTAACTTCACCTGAAATTGAAGGATTTCTTTTGTTTAGTTTTTTTGAGAATTATTGTTTGTGAGAAAATTACCTATCAGCATGCTGTGATATTTGCATTTTGAACTAAATTTGTCTTGCATACGTACACAGAACACACTGATATTGCAGCCTCTGCTCCTTTTGTGGGGCACAAGAAGAATCTGTCAATTTTCTTTTATTAGCAAAAGAAATTAAAGCCTAGTAGAATGCTTAGTAGTTAATAGTGTGCCCAGTCATTGTTTGCATAACAGAAAAAAAACAAACTTCATATGCTTAGGCATTTGGATTTATATTGTATTTGATATATAGAAACTGTAATATGATAATACAGAATCACAGAATCACCTAGGTTGGAAGGGACCTTTTGAGATCATCTAGTCCAACCAATGGGGGGGGAATTAAAAAAAAAAAAAAAAAAAAAAAAACCAAACAAAAAAAAAAACACCACAAACACACAACTGGTAGCAGTTTACACACATTTTAAACCAGGACAGCTGTTCTGCGACATGCTATACATCTGAAAGCAAGAGATTTCCAAGAGGNGGGTCCTACTCACCACACTGTTCTTGATACAGGCCAGGATGCTGTTGGCCTTCTTGGCTACCTGGGCACACTGCTGGCTCACGTTCAGCCGACAGTCGACCAACACCCCTAAGTCCTTTTCTGCCAGGCAGCTCTCCAGCCATTCTTCCCCAAGCCTGTAGCACTGCCTGGGGTTGTTGTGACCCAAGTGCAGGACCCGGCACTTGTCCTTATTGAACCTCATTCCGTTGGTCTCAGCCCATTGATCCAGTCTGTCCAGATCCCTCTGCAAAGCCTCTCTACCCTCCAGCAGATCAACACTCCCACCCAATTTGGTGTCGTCTGCAAATTTGCTGAGGGTACATTCGATCCCCTCGTCCAGATCATTAATGAAGATGTTAAAGAGAACTGGACCCAGTACCGAGCCCTGTGGGACACCACTCGTGACTGGTCGCCAACTGGACTTCACGTTAATATGTTAATAAAGAGATGATATGGTCCTTGGGACTAAAAGTATTTTTATATTCACAGATACACCCTTACTTTGTAAAGATTTTCTGCTAAGTGGTAAAGGTGGCTTAGATTTGATGCAGTATATACTCACTGTGAACTGATTTTGTGAAGTAGCTTCGTTTTAGAAATAGCGCTTTCAGGGCAGTACATAGCGTATGTTGTTACAGACTAGACTAAGCTGCTTTTCATCTGTACTATGGGATCAAAGCTCTCGTGTTAATCAAGTGGTGAACTGATACTTCTCTGGTGTAAGGAAGGGTTAGAAGCATTAGAGAGGGAAGTTAAGTACAGCTTGCATAGCTTCGAGGTAATAGAGCTGGTAATCAGCTAGCAGGAGAGTTGTTGAGTTCCCATTTGCTCAGACTTCGGAAGTATTGTAACACTACCATTAAAAATATTTTCAGGGGTTTTATTTTATTTTTCAAGCCTCTTTCATGTAACTTTGGCTTATTTACGTAAAGATTATATTCCTACTTAATCGTGCGATTGCATTATTTAAACTATTAATCATATATGTAATGTGATTAGATTAATGATTGTATGTTTCAGGCTTTAAAAAAGTCAGCTGTTCAAAAATTGGTCATGTGAAGACACAGCAGAGTCATCCCATTAAGCAGAGAGCAAAAATTTAGTTTATTTCACTGCTGTGGTCTATGGCATGGAAACAATGGATAAAAATCTGAAATAGCAGAGCTTACTCTGCCTGCTTTATAGCTAAGTTGGATATATTTATGCTTGCAGTCACTGCTGTAGAATATGTACATTCCTGATGACGTTTTCTGGGGATGCACTCATATTGTCTTCTCTGTGCTTTTGACTGACAGCTTAATGTAGAGTACAAGTGGCCTCTTGTTTAGTCAGAAAGCAATTTTGCTACTAACAGAGCTCAAAAAGGCTGATGTAGGTATCACATAGTAAAAATATGTAGACTTCTAGTCTGCAGAAATTAATGGGTATCAGTTATTGACAGTACTGACAATATGATGTTGTTGGCATGTATGGAAATATGGTGCTTTTAATATTTAGATTTATATCTAAATATAAGTCTTAGGACAGATGCTTATTCGGCTGCTAGCTTTTTCTAGATATATCAATATTTGCTATTGTATAGAAACTACACAGTGGGATTTAGCTCTTGAGATTGTTTTGGTGCTGAACTAAAAGAAAGACACGCTTTCTTGGACCTCTAGGCATTAAAGCAGGAGCTGTATACATTAAGACTTCATAAAATTGGGGGGTTACGTCTCAATTGGAACGTGCTAAAACTATAAAATATTTAAATATTATATATATGGGGTTTCATCAGTAAGTGTCTCAATGTACTTCGCAAACTGCAAATATTAGAAGACAAATTACCACATAACTGTGAAACAAAGTGCTCTGTAGATATCTTGGTAAGTTTCATCTCATAATGATTTTTGTAACCAGATGAGAAGTACACAGAAGTTCCCCTTTCTGATCTTTTCCCTGTCCAGTTGTGACAGGGAAATTGACTGATTTTGACATAATCAAAAATATATATTTTGTGTGTAAAATATATGTAAGATTTTGTATAAGTTTATGTAAGATGAGTCTGAGAATGAATTCTGCATCTTAGAAGATAATTTTGTAGCGTGAGTTGATTTTGAAGGCATAGAAATATATTGTTTTCAAAAGCTATTGAAACTGTTGTTTAGTGCCCTGACCATCTTGAAAACTGTTTTCATATTTCCAAAATGATACATATTCAAAAATTAGTAGATGTTTTCTTCCATCAATTTTTAAATGCTGTAACTGGTCTCATTATCTTGTAATTGTGCAGAAAATGCTCAGAACTATTAATTTTTCCATTGATGTAAAATATACTAGAAATGCGTTTACACATAATAAAAATTACTTTTAAAAGATATTGCTGAAGGAGAAACAAATAGATAAGAGAAACTACGCTTACCCTAGAGAGTCATCTGGTGCACCCTTGATCAGTTGTGGTTTTATTTCCTTCTTACAGTTTCCAGTATTTCTCGGTTGTCAAACCCTACAGATACATAGTGATATTCCACTTTGTGCAAAAATTTAATTAGAAACTAGCTTGTGGAAGTTTTATAACAGGTTTCAATGAAATAACGTCTTCTGTTTTACTTTTGGCTTGTTTACTGTCGTTAATGTTGAAATCACTTGATGGATATTAAAAAATATTTTGTGTAGTACGGTTTATTTTTATGGATGTTAAAGTAAGTTTTAAGTTTGTTAAAATAAATGACGAATTTGTGACTTCCATACCTTAATTCTCAGTTTTGATGAAACTGAAACAAACTGAATTTAATCAGAGCTTTAATGCTGTGAATCATCATCATAGAATCAGAACTTCTAATTTCAGAATAAACCCTGATAAATACTAGCTTAATTGCATGAACAAGGCAATTTTTTTGTGTTATACAGTGATTTGGAATCTGTGATGCTTCCTGGATTGCACTGACTTACTGAGTGTGATGTTTTGGGAGGTTTGAGAGTTGGGTTTTGTTTGTGGGTATTTTGTTTGTTTTGTGGTGTGTTGTGTTTTTTTTGTTGGTGATTGTCGTGTAGTAGAAACTCAGATGAGTCCATTTGAGTTTCTGATGAATATATCACAAAGATTCGGGGCAATAGTTGTATATGGTATTGTGTCACAGGACGTGTATGCTTATGTATGAACAGACTCTTCATCCTCTATTGCTGTAGTTTAAACAATTATTTTAATAAGGTATTTGAATCGTATCATCGTTCTCGAAGTTTTCTTTCTCTTTAAAGAAATCAATTATGCACAGTTGTTCAGTTTAAATTGAGCTTCTTATTTAAATGCAAAGGAAATGTGGAATACACAGGGTGAAATTCCTATTTCTGCTTTAGGACAAAGATGGAGACCGGGCTGTCCATCATGCAGCCTTCGGTGATGAGGGTGCTGTGATAGAGGTTTTGCACCGAGGCAGCGCAGATTTGAACGCTCGCAACAAACGCAGGCAGACACCGCTTCATATTGCTGTCAACAAAGGTCACCTGCAAGTTGTGAAGACTTTACTGGACTTTGGCTGCCATCCTAGTCTCCAGGTAAAGTAAATCTTAATGTAGATCCACTTTTTAGCTATTGAATCTTATGATCTGCTGTAAGTGATAGAATAATTATGGAAAATGGAATTGAAAGGAAGGAACCTTGTGAAGTTATCTGGCCCAGCCTCTAACCCAGCATGTGATCAGCTGTAATAAAAATGCTATTAAATCTTTTTGTTTTCTTGACAGCTAGATAGGCACCTGATTTAGTCTAGCCCGTTTATGTTAATTGGTATTTTCACAGACTCTAGTTATCTGTGATTGTTAACTTTCTTTCCAGATTAATTCCTTCTTTGCCAAATCCACAGCTGTTTACTCCTTCTGCAAACTACATCTTTGCATTTTTGGGCTGATGATACTGTGTACGGTTTCATTAAAAGAAACCTTTTTTCAGACTTGACCTATCGCTGGCAGAACTGTTCAGCCAGATTCTCTTTTAAATGTTCAGCCTTTTATCTAAAAAGCCCACTGCATGGGGCCTCAAGTACCATAATTTCACGGGGAGTTTTGAATACTGATGAATGAGGTGGAAGCAGTGACATGAGTGCAAACCCCTGTTGACAAGCCACCTTCTATCAAATAAGCAGGCACCCACATTACCCCATTAAGAATGGGTAAGTTTGAAGAGGTTTGCAACAGGCAGACAAGGCTGTAATGTCCTGGGCAAATCAAGATATGGAGTAATAACACATTTACCTCCTTGTTTTGCCATGTCAGTAATCAGCGATTGATTGATTGATTTTCTGAAGGTGTATATCCATGTAACAAGCAATGAGCAAACTTCCTGGAAAGGAGTGAATGTAGTGATTATTTATTTATCTGCTTCCACTTGACTTTATAGTTATTGTCTTGTTTTCACTGGGATTGAACTATTAGCCAACTAACATCCATCAAGGCCCTAATTAGTATTTGTTGAACAGTAGATATAATGAGTGTGATGTGTTGGGCCAAATGAGGGGTGACTGCTTATCGTATAATGGTGTGTGGCGTATGGGTAGCCAAAGCTGACATGTCTGACTGTTTGGATTGAAAAATGCCGTGGAATGGTGCTGCGAAAATCATCTGGAAAATGTAATTGTCATTGAAAATAATTAACATTCAGATCCTACGTGTGTGCTGAGGAACTCTGACATGCAAATGCGACCAGGCAATTGATTTGGTGGATGAGAGCACAGAGGAGTTGGAGTAAGGCACGGCTGGAATTTAACTGGCTAGCACTCTACTACTCAAGCCAATACACTGTTTAAACAGAAACATCTTAGTCTGTAAACAGTAAATTTAAGAATTATGATCAATTAAACCAAATAAAAACTGCATAATTTAGTTTTGGCAAACTGGTTCAAGGGTTTCTGTTTTCTGGCATTTTTTGTTTGGCAGTTTTTGATGCTCACTGTAAAGATAGTAAAAAAAATTTTTTGTATTAATGTATTGTCAAAATGCTCAGTTCCTGTGTTAGTCAGTTTGCCTTTGAGTCAGTGTCAGTGACAAAAGACTTCCTGATTTATGTGGTGCTAGAAGCATAAATCTAAAAAGTTTGCCTATTTAGCAGCAAATAAGCTTAAATGGATGTGTTTTCGCACTGTTAGTCTAGGGCGTTCCTTTTCAGTCCAAGCACTGGGGCATTGAATAAGCAATGTACAAAATGCTTCTAGGAATAAGAAGTATTTTTCCCTTCTTTGGGATACTTGAAAAATAGAACATGCTAAAAATGCAAACTCTTTGCTTGTCCAATTATGCACTGAAATATTTGTGTGTATCTTGTTTAATGTAATCTGGTACTATCTATAACAGGTTTAAAAGCTTAATGTTACTTGTGACACTAGCATTTGCTGCATGGAAAATGATCTGCTTCAGTTAAAACAACAGATGTGCCTATGTTTATTACTTGGACTGCATTTTATTTTGATATGCTTATGCTTTTATTTCACACTGTCTTTTTGGTATTGCCTTTTACATCATTGATTGCTGACTCAATCTTAGTGTTCACTACTGAAAACTCCCTGACTCCTTCTGCCTGACTAGTCTCCTCTCTGTTGTGTTAGGTTTTGTTGCTGTTCTTCTGTTGTCCATAAATTTTAATGGGGGCATCAACTCCCTCTGACTATGAGGTGTAGAGAAGTTGATGTCTACACCAATGTTTTAAGTAGCATCGGATTCAAGGCATGTTTGAGATCTGGTAGCAGTGTAATCATAGAATACTGGAGCCCTGGGTAGGGTTACCCCCCAAAATGTCTGCAAAACCAGAGCAAGATCAGAAGCAGCTTGCTCTAAACTTTACAGTATAACAACACTTTAAAGTCTGAAGAGCTGTTTTGTGTTTGTGTAGTCAGTTTTCCTAGTGATATTTTGGCATCTTTTTTCTTTGATGTGGATAGGAGCAAAAATTAATGTAAGCTGTTTCTGGTTTTAGGATTCTGAAGGTGACACTCCACTTCATGATGCAATAAGTAAAAAGCGTGATGACATCCTTGCTGTACTGTTAGAAGCTGGAGCAGATGTTACTATCACCAACAACAATGGGTTTAATGCTCTTCACCACGCAGCACTAAGAGGAAACCCTAGGTAAAGATTTATTTTTAAAGATTATTTTATCGTTTATCAAAGGAAAACAAGTGCCTGGGAGGGCAGAGTTATAGTATTCTTTAAAAAGATTCTTAAACCTACATGTAATTACATTTCTTAAGTTTTGATGCTGTGTAGATATGTATTTTTCTAATACTTGGGAAGCCGTTATTAGAATGGAGCTACTTGTCTGCTCAGTTTAATGCTGTATTCAGGTAACTCCAAGGCCCTGGGAAATTACCTGTGATGGCTATAAAATTTAGCCAATAAATGTTTTGATAAGTTATTGAGTAAGCTCTAAGATCAGATCTTAAGATAGGGTTTGTAAAAATGTTTACTTTATCGAATATTGGAATTGGGAAAGGGATTTGGGTTTTTAAGGACAGCTTATTTGTGAATAATTAGTAAATATACTATGCAGTTACAAAGTTAAAAACATATAATTATTTATATATTATGTATTTTAATATAGAAATTAATTATATAGTACATAAATTATGAATGAACATATAATTATAAACAATCTTAGTATTGTGGCATTACATTGTTTTTGTCAGTATAAGAAACATTTAATTCCATATTCTTAGAAGTATGTATAGAAGGAATTTCTTATTTCAGCTTTTATGTAGCGGCTCATCTGAAAAAGTTAGTTTTAAGGCAAAATTTGTTTTATGCTATCTGTCTGCTATACATCTACATTCCGTCTTTAGTTAAAACAGCTTTCAAAAACTATATTGCATAGATGAAACTTAATGGAAAACTTGCTGTATTGCTGGTTGCTTGTTATGTTGTGAATAGATGGTGTTCTTCAGAGCTGTCTTTATGGCAAGACTTCATTAATACGTAATTGTATGGTGGTGTTTCAGTATAGTAAGTAAAAGCAGAGGTTGGAAGTGATGATAGGAGCAATAAATGTGTTTACAGTTTTCTACGTTGTTCATAAAAGATCTGTAGGAGAATGTGTCAAGGGTGTAGTGAAGGGAGCTTATTTTTGGCATTCAGAAGACAATTCCTTCAAATCTGACTTGATAACTTCTTCATATTTACTTAACGCCATTAGCCAGGAGTACTGTTTCCTGTCTTCAGTTATTTAGGTAGGGTATTTTTTTGTTGATGTTTTGTTCTGCGATGCTTTCCTTAGGCTCTTGTGTTGGTTTTTGTGATTGTGATCTCACTATGAGCTGCAGGGGCTCTTCAGAGGGATGCTGAAGGTTTTACTCTGACTGAATGTTTTAGGAGTTGCAGGCATTTTCTTTGGGAGAGGGATCCAAATTGTAGTTCAGACCAGGTCAGTTTTACAATTGATAGAATGTGAGGTGCAATTTTTCAGAGTCCCTCTCCTTTACAAAAGCTTTTATGGGAAGAATAAGAAAATATTTCCAATATTAATGACTTGAACCCTGTGTAGATTCCCCCATACTCACACCTAAACGAGATAGCTAAAGCTGTTAGATGTCTACTTTTTTGGTTGCAGTTTCATTTGAGAACTTCCAAAGCAAGTAAAAAGAGAGACTGTTGTCTCCATCATAGAAGTAGTATTTTAATTTGTACACATCATTAGATATTTTATACATCAGCCTGGGAAGAAATGAAAATAAAATAAATCTGTTTTGAACAATTTTTCGTTCACACCCCCACCCCCTGAGCCAAAAAAACCCCCATAATAATAGTTTGATTCGTTGAGGAATTGTTTTATAGACTTTAGTGATGGTCACTTATTTCATTGTTGATTCTGTAGTTCTGCCACTAGCCTGTTTCTGAATGAAACCAAAGTTTTGTATTTGCCACTTTGCTTTTCTAATCTGATACAGAAAAATGGATATTACTAATCTATTAAATGCACTGAACACAATCTATTTAGAAGACTGTTGAAAATAACCCCCTGAACTTTAGCTTGTAGCTGGTATGGGTCACAAGCAGTACATAATATATTCTGATTGAAACCTTATAAACCTTACTTAAGGACTTATCTTTCCTAATCTGAGCTTTCCTATTTTATCCAAACAAGAGGTTTTGTGGCTACAGGCTGTCGTGCCTTATATGGAATACAGTGTGCTGAATTCCCCTAAAGGTCAAATATATAATTATATTATTTTATAAATGTCATTTCATAGGAGTTCAGCACATTCATATATGTATACAAGTGTGTATGCATTCTATACTTACCAATGCTTACTTACAAAGCAAGTATTTTATTTTTATAAAGTCCACATCCCTCTTTGTTAATAATAACAAAAGAAGTGCATGTGTTAAGTGTGTGGATACTTTTTACAGTTGATATCAAATAGGTATTTGGAACCAATTTTATTTTCAGTACAAATCCTGTTCTGCTTCTTACTTGAGTTCTGGCCATTGCTAACAGTAGGGAGATAGATCTCCAAGAAAAAAAAAAAAGTATCCACACAAACTATGCTGAGAAGAACATTTGAAAGATTTTAATTTCTTTATATGAAAATAAATATATTTTAAACATTTGAGTATTAGATAAATATTATAAGAAAGGTAGTGATCAAATAGATGGATTTTTTTTCTCAGCACTTTATCTTCCATGTTGATTTGGCAGTGTTTTCCAGAAACCAAGGTATAGTGTGTTTTGGAGAACGTCCTAGTGTTAGTGGAATGTTTCTCCTTTTAATGATTTGTTTCTCTTCGTACCTTGTAAATTGGTACAGAAACAGAACTTTGGGTTTTCATGCTAATGTGTAATATTGAAATGTAGATTGAACATTTTTTGGTTTATGCTGTAGGCAGCTTTAAACTTGTGCATGAGAAATAGACCAAAAAAGAAATTTTAAATGGAGTTTGGGGACGTTAAGATTTTATTTAATACATAATTTCTTGTTCATAATTTTTAACTGAGTCAGTCATATTGAAAGTGCGTTTATTTTGGACTTCTTTCAAAGAACTGTGAACGTCAAAGCTTGGCAGACTTTGCCTCTTCAGTGTTAATGAGATTTTTCAGACAGAAAAAAGGAGAGTAAAATTTGAAAATACTGTGCAGATTGGTTATTTTTGCCATGTTATCGACTCATGGTTATGTTTGATCTATTCGCATACCTGTGACTTCAGATTTTGAGCTGAAGACATGACTGTGAAGTGTAGGCGTATTTTATATCCGTTGCCCCAGTTAGTTTTAGATTTGCATTGTATCTTCTGAAGAGAGCTTTATTCACACTGTAGCCAGCATCTTAAATAAAGGCTGCTTTTAGAGCTGACCTGACTTTGCACATGTGTATGACCAGTTCTTCAGAGCAATAAATTCTACTGGACTTTAAATCAAAAAATTAAAATATTTGGGTAAGATGCAGATTTCTTGCCTGGCTGCCCAACAGCAAGGACTATGTCATCTTTATGGGCATTAACTAGCAAGTAGGGAATTGTAATTTAAAATGGAATTACACTTTTTTCTCATGGCTGTCTTATTTAGTGTCCTTGGTGTTAGATTTGCAGGACATTTGAACTGATTGGCAGTGGAATTTGTAACTGTTTTTAGTGATTTATTTGGGTGGTGGGGTCTCTCACTTAATGCTAATGAGTGTCACAGGGACTTCTGTGCTGTATCGTCGTGGAGTTCCTCACGGAAGCAAGTTGTGATGTAATCAGTGTCGTACAATTATTTCCTAAACCAGTAACAGTGATTTTTTGCTTCCGTATTTGCAGTTCTGGCAGTAAGTGTAGGTTGAAGCTGAGCGCACAAAAAGCATGCTCCTAAAACCTCTTATTAAGCTATTCTGTCAGAAAATACTTTGAAAGAATACTTTTGTTCAAGTTTATTTGGAGAAAGAATATAATTAGACCTATAATTAGATGGCAGATCAGCCTGTAGCTGTTGAGGTCAGTGACAAATTTATTATCTTTAAATAGTAAATAATATGTCCAGGATGTACAATACAGCAAATACAGTTCCTACCCTGTGGAGTTTCCTCCCTAGTGCAATAAAAAAAAAAAAAGGTGTGTGTGTGGGGTGTAAAAGGAAAAGAGGTGCCCAAAAAGTAGACCTGCCCTACATTACCAGTACTGTTTGTGATAGCTTCCTTTTGATCAGGTTTTGTTTTTTTTGTTACACTACAAAGGGCAACAGACTTGAGGGAAAAAAAACAAGAGACAGTAAGTCACTGAAAATGTGTTTATTTCACTGTTTATCTATCTTTTTTATAAATGTTGTAAGAGATGATTTTTTTGCCAAGCGTAAACAGAATCTTAAACACCAGTAGCTGTTTATTTACAAATAAAACCTTGAGTTTTGCAATACAGAATTTGCTGTGCTCCTTGTTGCCTTCTGTCTTCAAGCTGCCTAGAATAATTGAACTCACCCGCAGAGAGGACTGCATAATTACTCTGAGCAGACTTAATGTCCAGTTTTACAGCTATGAGAAATCCTGTAGTGATCAATGCATAGCTACAGCTGGTTGAAGGGGACCAAATCCATTGAACAGTTGATTTGGTTCCATTTTACCAGCTTTAGCAAAGCATTGGAGTGCAGGAAAGTTACAATTCAGTAACACGTTTCTGAGTATGTGAACAGTTCTCTAGGAACATGTGGCTTTCTTCTGCATTACGTGTTTTGTTTCTAGTCAGTGCAAATTTAAATTCCTTCACTAATTTGGAGACGGCAAAATGGAAAGCTATGTACCAGGCCTGCACAGATTTGTTCCTTCCTTGAGTATTTCCTTGAAGCTTTTTGGATGAGTCTCAAATTGAGTTGTCATTGCAGTTTTAACTTCTTTTCTATCTACAATAACAAAATTCCTAGAGTAGTGACTGGGAACTGTAGTCTTACAATTTCTGCTCCCATACAGCTCCCTTCCCTCTGGATGTTAAACTTTACTGGGGAAGAAGGTTTCGGTTTCGCCCCCTCCCTCCCCCCCATTCACTTTCTGGCAGGTTCCCTGCAGCTGCTCTAATGATGTAGTTGGTTAGCACAAATATAAATGTCAAGTGCTTTCAATTCCATTACTATATCCTCTGGTTAGTATTAACTTTTTAGGAGCGATTATATAACATAGCAGGCTAGATTTTATTAATTTTTCTTTACCCTGATTATATACGTAAAAACGTGTAATGCTACAAAAATACAGCTTTTAAAGAATTATCTGCTTTCTCATAAATTAAGGTCCTTAATACATTTGTGTGTGCTCTCGTAGCTTTTTTTTTATATTGTATGCTGAATTCTTTCTGAGCTTTGACTGCGGAGGGAAGCAGGGGGCAAGCTTCCTTCAAGCCATTCACTAGTAACGACTATGTCAAGTGCAGTCTGCATCTGTTTGTTGCACACTCTGATGCTGGTGAGAAGATTTATGTAAATGTATTTCCAACACCATGTATCCTAATAGAAACATAGCAGGTGTGTCACTTGGACTTAAGCATTAAAGATGGCTATAAAATTAGTTTCTATTTTTACCAGTTATACAGGAACTGTTTTACAGATACAGCTGCTCAAGTGCGCTTTTGGATGGCAATACAGTTTCATGTACTGGCCATATCGGGACAAAAAACGGCCGTGGAAAAAAAGCCGTGTAGCATTTGATAATGTCAGCATCTGTTATCCCTGTCACTCACACAGTTGAAATGTTTGAGTTACAACTGTGTCAGCAGATGCCCAAAGTTCAGCGTGTGCTCAGTTAAAACTGAACAGCTGATCTAAGTGATGGATGTGACATTTTAGAGTGACTGGATATGTATTCTTAGAGATATGCTAACATGAACTAGCAGGAAGCAATGTCAACGTATAATTTTAACTTTTGTATCCCTCTGAACTGTCATTTTGTTTCGGAATAGCATTGCAATGTTATACAAAGGAGACAAGAAAGAACACAACATGAGGAATTGTTACCAGAAACCTTTCAAAATAAATTTAAGCTGTTAAAAACTTGGTATTGTGTTATATGGTGGAAACCAAATTGATTTGTAGTGGGGAGAAGAACTCTTCAGGAAAAGAAGTAAATGCCTAGCAATTAACCCCTCTATAAAACTGTTGGTAATACCAAATTGCTTCTGTGAGTGTGATCAAGTTGAGTAGCTTTGCTCCATTTAAAAAAAACAACTACAGTTTGATTTGCTTCCCGCTATAAACCAGTTTTTAATTTAGATGTTAAGGTGTTGTCATCTTCATGCCAAAAATATCTGCTCATGAAAGAAATAGCTTTAAAACAAATGTTAATATTTTACTTAAGGAAATGGTTCTGATAAGATAATATTTATTCTTGTATATATGTTATTCTGTAGTTTCAGGTAATAAAAGTATTAGTCTAGGTGTAGTATTAGCTGTATGAGAATTATGTGAGTATCTAAAAATAAGGTTCTCTATCTAAAAATGGTGTGTTGCCTTTTTTTCTTTTTTTTTTTTTTTTTTTTTTTTTTTTTCCCTCTCCCAGATATTCTAGTTAAGCACAGGGGTACAGTTAGAATCCTTAATCCGTACCATACGTGCCTACTTATCATGGACATATCCTATTTAATAACTCCTTTTAGAAGGTTGCTATCATGAATAGGAATGACTGGATCGATGAGCCAGGAGATCTTTCCTCATATTTTTCCTTGTTCCTGAATTTGATGTTGAGTGTCTTTACTTAGGGATTGTATGCACTGGTATATTCTAATTAATACTGCTTTTAGAAATAGAATCTGTCACAGGACTGTTTCTCATGTAGTTCTTAAAATTTTCTGGATGCTA
Source organism: Thinocorus orbignyianus (assembly GCA_013400375.1). Lineage (NCBI taxonomy): Eukaryota > Metazoa > Chordata > Aves > Ciconiiformes > Thinocoridae > Thinocorus > Thinocorus orbignyianus. The sequence goes on along the minus strand of VXBW01000688.1, from coordinate 538,464 downwards.
TGAAGTCATATTTTCATGGTCAATTTTCTTAAATTTGGATTTAAAATAAATTCAGCTTGTTTGAAAGCAGTATTTAAGATAACTTACCTTCTAGGTTGTGGTTGTCGTTTGTGTTTTCATTTAGGAATCTGTCAATAGCTTTAATCCGCTGACTAGCAACTGTGGCCTAGAAATCTCTGTATTGTCACTTTCTGTGCATAAACCTGACGCTGCACTTTGTATCGAAGAGCTCAGTGAGCATAGTAAGTGCTGATATGGAGAAAATTCTAACTTAAGTCTCAAATTACAGAAGTTATCATCCTATGTTATTTGGGCCATCCTTTTCTTTAAATCACAACCATAATTTCTTAGCTGTTTCTACTTGTGTTGTAGTTGCAACCTGTAGATTAAATACTCTATGGTAGATCTAAAGTTAAATACTAACATCTGAAGTATGCAGAACTGGCTGTGATTAATAGAACAATGGCTTGTTTTTAGGGAGATAAGTTTTGCTAATCAGGCTTTTAAGATTAGTTTAGGATCTATGAAGTGAGAGGTACTGTCCAGTTAATGCTGTGTTTCAAGGGTTTGTTTCCAGCCTTGTTTTGAATTCTTTGTTTACCCCTAATGTTCTGCTTATCAGTTGTTAACAATTCTTCCTACCCGCTTCTATAGTCACTTAATTCAGTGTTTTGTGATTTGTTACTAACAAGTATGAGTTATTTTGGCAATACCAGCTGACCCCCTCAGCAAGTTAATTTGTCACATGAATGTCATTCAAACAAGAGGGAAACCTGTTTCTTCCAACAGCTGTTTAGTTTCCTCTTACTGGTTGTTCCGTGCCTGCCAAAAATACATACTTCTTTACATTCCATAGCATTGTATGTTCATATGGGTACATAAAGAAGTATGTACTCTGAGCAGGTACACATAGAGTTGCTTGACTACCTGTCAGATGAACCTGCGGAGTATTTTGCTGCTTTTTGTTGCTGTCATTAGGTAAAACTCAGGCTGACAGTTCTTTGGAAGAACAATGTTATGATTAACTGATGTTAGAAAATAAGCTTGCTAACTGAACTTTGCAATGCAATTTACCTGCACAGTGGCTTAAAGCCGGTTATAGTTCTTTGTTCTGGGGTGGCAGGGACATTAGATGTGCTTTTCCAGATTTTTGCAGCCTCTTGTTATTCGTTCTGAGTGACCACGTTTGAGTGGAGAGTTGAATCCCTGGTAGCTTTGTAGCGTGTTTTCTTGGAATTAGGAGTTGTATTCCACTGTAAAAGCTTCCGCTTCCTCCCAGGTCTTCTAGCAGATTTCCATGCTGGTGTACAGTTTGCATGTGCTGTCCTGAAGAGAAGTATAGACTTGTCTAATGTAGCAGTTATAACTTATTTTCCTTCCCTCCCCAATCCCACTTCCAGGCTTTTTGTATCCCATCCGGTATTCTGCAAACTGTTTTGCAGGCTTATATACTTATTTATGTTGTGGTTCAGAGTGGTTTTAAAAAAAATAGTAACAACAGCACATGCCACTGGTGATCCTGCTTATCATAAAGGTGATGACATTGAATTAAGAAAACAACCTCTAACTGCTGTGACAGGATTTGGATTGTTAGGCCGAAGGTCACATGTGAAAGCTAATACCTATTCCACACTTCTGCAAGCAGCTTTTCTCGTTTTGTAAAATTGGCACTTACCTGCTCCGGTCAAAATCTTGTCCACACTTGAAATATTTATGACAACTAAAAAAAGCAAACAAAAAAACCCCTCAAAGAAACAAACTCCCAAGTTTAACCCTGTTTTGTGAGACTCTGTGCGCCGTGGTTTGGAACGGTAAATATTTGATGTGCAGTACGGGTTTGACTTCTAAGGGGCTGTCAGATACAGCGTACGGTTGCTTAATTTGCATTTCGGGAGTTGATTGGGGTTGCAGTAGAGTAAGCTTTGTGTTTGCAGCATTAGAAGGTAAATTTGAAATAAGCTTAACAATTAGTACATGTTACAGTCGTAAGGAAAGCTGAGAGCAGAGGAAGTAAGAATTTCTGCAGCTCCTGACAAAAACCTAGTGCAGCTGATAGAGAGCAAATCAGAGTGTAGCAGTAGCTAGCACAGTACTACAAGGAGAAACAGCAATGCAGCATTAGAATCACAGCAGTCACATTCTAGTTTTTAAGTAGGTTGTTTTCATGTACATCTTAGATAAAGCACCTGGAAAATTTTGCTTACATCCACTTAAGAACTCAGCATTGCACTACCACACTGTTTATTAGATTTTCCTTTTAAAGTTGGTAATTTTCTTTTAGTTGTGCATAGGAAGATAAGAATATATTTCACTGAAATGAACAATCAGTTAATGGCATTGCAGTTTTTGACTTTATCTTCTTTAAAACCAATTCTGCTTACCAAGCAAGTTGGAGGTTGTTTTTTTTTTTCCTATGAAATTTGGATTAACGTTGTTTTCTTTCAACCTGCTCTTTACAAATGCTTGGTACTTTAACACACTCCAAATTAACCTGTTCCCAGAGTAGAGGGATTAATATAACAATAGATAAACATTCTAGTAAATAAGTTACACATGCAGAAAGTCATAGGCATCCTTTAAACGTGCAGAATAATGCAGGTCTCCTGATGTTCTATTACCTGTAAGCTTAGTATCATGCAGCATTTGTAGTTGGAAGAGAGGTAATGACCTAGAGACACATCAGCAGCAGCCATCTCATCCTGAGTGCTCTCTCACTCTATTCGCTGAATCAGCTCTTCATTACATGGGAGGGGGAGGCAAGGGGGGGGGCGAGTGTCGGTGCGTACAGTACCTCACCACCTTAAATAGATAA
>VXBW01000688.1:453742-535337 GCA_013400375.1 Thinocorus orbignyianus | reverse complement strand
GTTGGAGTCGCTTCCAAAAAAAAAAAAAAAAAAAAGGCAGAAAAAAAGAGAGCGCGATCATCTCCCCCCTCCCCCGGCAAATATTGGTTTCTTCTAGTTCCTTAGATATTGCACTGCATCTTTTCTTGCTTGAGGTTATGTTTCCAGGCTTAACTGTAGGCAGGTCTGTGTTGAAGCTACTTTCCATCTTCAGAGGTCAAGTCTGCTGGCGAGGTCAGGGCTCCCGCACGCACACTACAGAAGGCACTAACCGTATTTCCCACTCAGAGGGCACGAGCAAAACTGTTACGGCTTTATAGTCAGCTAAGCATTTGAAACATGCACTCCCAGGCAAACGGGCTCTCTTGTGCCTCTCTCTTCCCTGACCATATTTAGTCAACCATTGCAAAAAATAGTCTCTCAGCTGTCGATTGTCGATCCAGCGGCGGCGGGAGCCGTTATCCGGCTCTCTGCCTATTGATTGTGCAGCCTGCACTTCCACTGCGCTCAGCCATTTGTCCCCAGGTTTTTTTAGCACTGCCAAATAAAGCACTCTCTCTCGTGTTTCCAGTTAGATTTCCCAGGTTTTCACTGAGCTTGCGCTGCTACTAGTAAACCCTGATGAGGTTGTCACTATACTTAGAAACCTTGGAGGGGGGGGAGAAAGGGAGAGGGATAGGGAAAAAAAAAAAAAGAGGCAGCCCTGCTAGTAGCAAGGCAAGGTCTTCCCGCAGATATAGAACAATAAATATCCTGCGCTGCCACGGCAGGTTGTGTAACCTGGTTTCTTGATCAGTGCAAAATGCCATGAGTAGCAACATGCTGTTTAACCTGAGGTGTGAGCAGCCTTGTTCTGCATCTAGTTTTAAGTTTTCGGCTGTAAATCATACTGTTATTTTATAAATAAGAAGTTGGTTTTGATTTGTGGCCCCACATTTCCATATTCAAATCAAGTTAGAAATTATTTGAAAAACAGATACCTTTGCTTTAGTTAGTACATTCGTATAATTAGAATCATGGAATGGTCAGAGTTGGAAGGGGCCTTAAAGATCATGGAGTTCCAACCCCCCTGCCATGGGCAGGGACACCTCCCACTAGAGCAGGTTGCTCAAAGCCCCATCCAGCCTGACCTTAAACACTTCCAGGGATGGGATGTATTATTAAATCCACATTATCATGTTTAATAATTCCATAGTATGTTGTTTATAATGCTTAGCTATAAATATTGCTTTCAAAAAGTAAATACACGTGTAAATTAGGTGCTACTGTTCTTTGAAAAAACTCAAATATTTTCAAAGAATAAAAGGAATAAATCAATTTAAGATCTCCGTCCACTAATCTGACTTTCACGTGCACAAAATTGGCCTATAACACATTCAAAATATGAAAAGGGAGATTTTCATATTCATAGGGAGTATATATAACATTTTCTTCAGAAAATAATGAAGTTACTGAAATTTAGCCATTTAAATATATCACTCAGAAATCCAAATCCTTCAAGACTTTTTCTGTATTTTTCGGATAAAATTCTTCATGTTGCTCAGGAGCAAGAAGACTGAAAAAGCTGAAAAATTGCCCGATCTAAAATTAAGCATACTTCAAATGAAAATGTCATCTCAGCCAATATTCATATAGTTACTGCCTACTAATATATTAGAGTTCATCACTGTAGTGTGGAGTGTGAATTACAAAGTCCTGAATGGATCGCTATCTTGGATTTATACTTTCCTTGCCTCTTCTTTTTGTGTTGACTTTGTCCCATGCTTGGTAGCTGCTTTCCCCATAACTTCTGTTGCAGTACAGCTTTCTAGTAAAAGTCACACTTTTTTCATTTCTCTTTCCTCAATTGCATAATTGTATGCTGAATACAGAATTGTTGTGTATGATATAAGCTGATACACAATGTGTATATTGAATATGAGATACTTGAGACTCTGAGAGACAAAAAGAAGGGGAAACGGCCTGTCTACTTTAACTTGTGCCAACTGAACCATGAGTCAGATGTGAAATATTAAACTAATTTCAAGATACAGCATAGTCAATAATACTGGTCTAAGGTGTTAATCTGTTCTTTGTTACTCGTTCCCAAGGGATACTTTCTTCTTCGTTCTTCCAGCGTAGCTCCCTGTTCCGCACAGCCAGCGCAGTGTGAACCAGATCAGGGAACTGATTTGGCTTGGAGTTGTGGGCTGACGTGCACTTAAGATCATATCGTTGCCAAAAATAGCACTGTCCTGCTCCTGTGTTACTTCTTGCACTATGTTGGTACAAGTATTTCTTTGGCTTCATGGTGAGCAGGCTCAGAGTACTATCCTGTATGAGCAATAATCCAACAAAAAGGGGTGACCTTTTAGATGCTGTGTTGTGGCCACTTTGGGGGATTCTTTCTTTTTTTTTTTTTTTTTTTTTTTTTCAGGGTGGGTATTTGCNNTTTTTTTTTTTTTTTTTTTTTTTTTGAGCAGAGGTGGTAATTGGAGGACAAGAATGGGATTAGTAAAAAGTAGTCTTGCTTCTGTTGTGTTGCAAAATGTATGTTGGAGTACATAGCCTTAATAGAAAACTTTACAATGGAAAATATTTAAAACTGACCTATGTCTTCAACTGTTTGAGGCCATACAGGAAACAGGTGAATGTGTTTAGCTGAGCCAGGGGTGGAAATACTTGGAAAAGAGGGGGTGTGTGTTTTGGGGCAGAATACTTCAAGCCAGGATGGCTGTTAAATACCTTCTGTGTCATACTGTGACAGTGGGAAGCTGACGCGAGGGAGAAGAATGGCAGGAAAGTAGAGAAACTTGTAGTAGAAAGTGCACTGAATCATTACAACCCCTAGAGGTATGATTCCTGATAAGTTTATGCTGACCTAGGACTTTGCTTCTGGAAAGGGCAGTCTGCCCTCCCTGCAACTCTGGTTTCATCATTTCCTTATTCCTGTTTCTCCTAGTGATTGTGAAGTTGCAGGGAAGGCTGGATTATCTCATTGATCTGTCTGAAAGCAAGCTTGCCAAATCAAGAATCTGACAGGTTGCTTCACTTGCTAGACAAGGATATATCTCTAGAGCCAATGTAATGCACTAATTGAAGTGCAGGGAAAAGTAGGTTTATGTCTTTCAGTAGCCAAGTTAAATGTTATCTGTTCTTTAAAAAACAAACAAAGAAACAAAGAAAACCCAAAAGGCAAAACAAACAAGACCACCCCACCACCATCTTGCAAAAACCTAATTTTTCCCTCTTAAATCATTCTGCAGTCAGATTGCGGTTGGTAGCATAGAATCTTCTCTAGTTTTTCATTATGTATTGTTTTATTATTATTTTTTTTAAACAGGGTGGAAGGATGCCTTCACGGTTAAAAATGCTAAATCTGGATTCTTCTCTGTACAGTGAGATGCCAGTGTCATCTTGTTATGAGTGCTTTTTATCTTGTAGATTTTTCAAATAAATCCATTATTTTGTCCTGCGTTCTCAAGTAATGTTGATGAACCTCTTCAGAAATTCTGTGAGGAAAGTTTATATATATAGGTTGATAATGAATAATATATGTTAAAACTTCCAGTCATAACAATGATTTTATTGTTTTTTTCGGTATGTCTAATGTTGATGTGGAAACAACTGCTCTGTGGCTAAAAAGGAATCAGTGTATTGTTCAGATCTGTGATGCGTTTTGTCACAGATATAAAATTCATGCTGTTGAATTTGCGTTCTGCTATTATTTATAATTTAATATGTCATATGTGAACTCCTGGTTCTTGACAGTCTAAAAACCTGAATTAAAAAAAAACCAAAACAACCAAAAAAACCCAACAAAACAACAACAACAACAACAAAAAAAAAAACAGAAACAACAAAAATCTCATGTGGTAAGGTCAAATTAAAGGTGCATTCAGCAGCAGCATTTGCTGTTATTCTTCTACATCTCGAGCTAAATGTAACACAATATAAATGAGTATTTCTTCTGCCAAATCACTTCTAATTGTTAGAGCCTGGATTGTTGTTTTATGGGGATGGCTTTATAAATCGCTGTACCCTCAAAAGCTGGGTCTGGGAAAGCAGTAGACAACTGGATCTCAGCCCCCTGCACACACATGTGCTTTCTCATTATCTTTCTCACTGAGAAGGTTTTTTAGCTCATCTGAAAGAAAGAACTAGTTTCCTCAACCCCTTAAAAACTTCACAACTTCCTCAGGTTTTGACTGAAGTTTTTCTTTTGTTGTCCTATCACAAAAAAAAAAACAGTTGCGAAAGATCATCCAACTGAAAAAGGCCCAAACTCTTATGAACTTCCAGCTAATCTGAAAATATTGCAGACCAACAAATGCCAAAGTTTACCTTTTTACAATTATTTTTTTTCTTCAGTAATGGTTTAGTGATGGTCTGTAAATAGCATAGCAATGGCATAATTTCAGTGTTTTCCTAAGGCTTTTAACCATCATATCAATATCTTTGAAGCTACTCAGTTAGTCATGTATTCAGTACAGTTCAATACACTGAAGATAACAGCCCAAAGAGGGGTTTTTTTCAACTGATTTTGTGGTTGTGGTTACCATTAGATTTGCCAATTTCTTTATTTTTTTGATACAATTAAAGAGAGAGTAGTCTGTGGTCTGTTTTAATGTATGCAAGATAAAAAGCAAGTCTTGTGGTCCTAAAAATGGAGCAGTACCACTTGGCTTCTTTAATACTTTGTGTGGAAAAGTGAATCAAGAATTACTATGTAATTGACGTGTGACATTAATTCATTAATATGACTGTTCCCGTGAGCACTGTTCTGAATGGTAGCCACTTAGCTAAGATGTCAGAATTTTGGCAGCAGCTCTAGAAAATCCTGCAAAATAGAATAGCTTGTAAGAAGGAAAGCTACGGTATGAAGGAACAGGATCTTATGCATGGAGAGAAACTACCTGTCAGCTAATGAAGAGAAGGATGCAGCCACTGAGCATCATAAAGCAATCTGTTGTTTGTAGCATACTAATATTTTGCAGAATTTTAAGGTGTCATGTTCATAGAACTGTCCTTCTATCCTGCTGTCCAATATTTTAGCACAGTCTGGAGGAAAGAGAGATGTGATCTCTAGCTTGCTTAGACAGAAGCAGCTGAGGAGTTGTTGCTGGCCCTCTGATTCTTCACTGTGAAAAGTAAGATAGAAATCTGCTACGTGTAGAGGCTGGTTGGGCTTTTATTAATTCTTCTGTTTTTTTCAGTAGGACCAATGTATCTTGAAAGCATCCAAAAATGTAGCAGGTGTCTCATATGAAAGCAGGCTGCTGTCTTAGCCCTGAATATTTTACAGTTGAGCTTCAGATGAAAATCTTCCAGATGTTTGACAGCAAACAAAACGGGAAAAGATTTGAAAGAGGTTCTAGTAAGGCTAGTGCTTTTGCAAGTAGTAGAATGAGTGAATTTTTTTATAGCATACAAAACATTAAGTGAGTTAATTCCTTCCTTTTCTCTCGAAGATGAGAGATGTTAAAGAAATGGCAACAGTAATGTTTCTGAAGTATGTTCACTTCTCAATGCATCTATTAAAGTGCATAAATATACTTTAAACATGATTTTATTTTAAATGTGTGGAGTTGGCAGTTTCCTTATTTCTATACTGCAGAAAAGTATATAAAATATCATCTGAGTTGGTTAGCATGGTTCCTTGTTTAGTAGCTAGAACTACTTTGGAAACAAGTTGGCTATATTTAAAGAAATGCACATCTGAGTGTCAGCGCCTTCCTTTAGTGTTCCTTAAGTTGTTGTTGCAGTTTAGAAAAATAATACATTTTCGGTTTTATCTCAGAAATTGAAGCTCTTACCTGTTACAGCCAATGGCATCAGTTTATAAAGTAAAGATTTTGAAGAAATCTAGTGTAGTGGAACTTGCTTATTAAATAATTAAGTAAGGAATGCTGTAAGGGTTTTCAGTGAGAAGGACTTTTGTCGCTTTTGTGTTTCAGAATTTGTGTGAATACTTTCTAGAGGTAATTTTTACTGCTAGATAACATTTCCTCTGAAAAAATGATACCCACACTGGTTTGGGTGTTGTATAGCTTGTTTGTGTGCTTTAGCTAGAAGGAACTAAACATGAAATTACTATGTTTTGGAATTGGTGTAGCTTTTCACTCACTTTATCTTTGAAAAAATACTAGTGTTTTAGCTGCTACTCCTGTGTAGTTCTGAAAATGATTATTGTTTAACAATTGTCCTGTTGTCGTCATTCAGCATATCTGAAGAAAAAATTATATATTTTTTATGTATTAAAAAATTGTGCCATCTCTGCATATTTGTTTCAGTGCAATGCGTGTATTGTTGTCCAAGTTACCACGGCCGTGGATTGTTGACGAGAAAAAAGATGATGGTTACACTGCGTTGCATCTGGCAGCTCTCAATAATCATGTGGAAGTGGCTGAACTTTTGGTGCATCAGGTAGGATTCTTTTCTTGGAAGGATTTAAATGTCACACTTCAGTTGACCATCTGAGGTGAAAATAGTTTGCTTCTTGATGCCTGCAATCACAATGCAGAGGCGATGGAGCAGCGAAGAACATGTGGTGAGCTCTAAAGGTCAAACTCGCTTTTGAGATCATTACAATGGCCTAATTGTGCAGAGGGACTGAAAAATTTGATACCGAGTTTACTTCAACAGATCAACACCTGTACTGTCAATAATTAAAGTATTTAATAACTTCTCCTCTCAAATCTCCAAACTAGGAATCATATTTGAGGTCATAGTCAGTAGCCTAATTAACTCCCTTGCCTGCAGTTGAATTGCTGAGATGATAATGCTCTAATGCTTTGAATATCTTTCAGGGCAATGCTAACCTGGATATCCAGAATGTTAACCAGCAAACTGCGCTGCACCTCGCTGTTGAACGACAGCATACACAAATTGTTAGGGTAAGTACCTTATCTGCAGTAAGATGTGTGGTTAATGGTACCTGACTCAAGCTGGTTGTAGCTGTTAAAGACATAGGACATCATGAACATTTAAAAAATGTTTTAACAGTGTGTAGTCATTGAATGTTTGTATGATTAATTTTGATAAATTTGGAAACCTGCCAACTTTCACAGAAGGTCAGTAGGAAATACGAAGGATGTCTCAGGAATGCTCAGTCTTTGTACACATACATTACGGTTTCCCCTGTGTGGTTGCCAATTCCAGCATCTGTCCCTGTTGAGGAAGGGAAAATGCATTCTCCTGTTACTTGTCTGAGTCTTGTTGTCCTGTAATGGGACCTTCAGATAGTGGTTTTGATGCTTCTTGCTGCATGAGTAATTACACTTCCTCACAGATTGGCAAATTGCAGCTGTGACACATCTTTTCATGCGTTAGCAGTCAGAAGACTGAAAAGTAGTTAATTTTCCCTGGTTTTAGTTTGGGAGAGCTGTAAGCTGTAACAGAAGTACTTCAGCAGTGAAAGTAGTGCTATTTCTGTCTTTTGCTTGTACAGTTGCAAAAGTTTTCTTAAATTGAAATATTAACTGTGTTACTGGCATAGCTTGCCCCTTCTGGCCTATGTGCACTGTCTGTGCGGGACCTTTGTGGCTTCAGGTTTGGATTGCTAGTGAGGGCTGTTCAGGCTCAAAGTCAGCACTCGCTGCTGTAGGAGATGTTCCCTGTGAGTGAATACATCAACCTGGCTTTGGCCCTCGGTGCAAATTTTTTTAGTTTGTCTTTGTGGACTGAGAGTGATGTTAAAACCTGTCTCTTACTTAGGCTTACAGAGGATTGTCCCCCCTATGCAGACCTGTATCTGCGGTTCTGTTTGGCATTATTTTGCCCTAAGGTTTCTCCATCTCCAGGGGCTGATGGGTGTGATCCCATTACAGTGAAACATGTGATATGGCCCTATATCTGGAACTGCTTGCTACCAAAAGAATGGTTTCCTAGAGTCAGTGTCACTTGCTTTCTGCAAGCTATTCGGCAGCTATATTTGGTGAGCTCTTGTGCCTTCTGGAACTGACCCAGTACCTGGGAATATAATACTATTGTAACAGGAAGGTAGGCATGTAGAAGAACTCCTAAGTGTAGTGAACTCTGTGCTTATATCTGAGAAAATTTAAGTGAATGACCCTGTAGAGTATCCGTACTTCAGAGTTGGATTAACATTGAGAAGTCCTAAAATAACTCATGCAGCCGTGCAAAGAACATGTTGGCTCCGTATTTCAAAATTAATTCCTATTGGGCACCTTCCAGAGCTGGGTTGTACCCTCAGGCATCTCTGGAATAGTGGTCAAAGGTAGCAGGGTTCTTTTAAAAGCCCTGCTGCCACGACAAAGGGTGGTGGTTTGCCTTTTTTTTTAATCTTTTTTTCTGTGAAACTTCTGCAAAAGCTTTGAATTTCCATAGTATTCAAGGATTCCAGGTTGCAGGTTGCTCTGAAAAGAGTTCTTTTATAGATTTTTTTTCTTTCTTTTTTTTTCCCCCCCAGGAGACGCTCTTAAGCAATAAATAGCTAGTGGCAGACACAAGTCACAAATAGGAGAAATAAATAATTGGGCCAGAGCAAATCCATTTAGAGAGTGAGAAGTTGGTGGGAGACTTGCAACTATTAGCTGGTTTTCTTTGTTTCACTTGTGGAAGGAAAGGTTGGGGAAGATGGTAAGCTGCAGTCAATTACAGGGAGATATTTCCTTGAAAATCAAGTTCTGAGTTCCTTTTAAACTTTAACCTAGACTCTTGACATTCTTTGGCTCTGAGAGGCTGAGATCCTTGCAAGATTGCAGGTTCTGAAGACAGATTTCCCCCTTCGATGTGTTCTTGTTTTTAGGCTGTGCCTTTTGTCATTACTGCTGATCCGAATTTTGCAGAGTAGCAGGAGCCCAAAATTAAAGTTAAAACCTCCGCTGTTACCTACAGGTTTCTGAATAGCAACAGTGACAGGGTTTAATTTTCAGGGGGCAGTTTTTATTTGCCAGCATGTGTTGATTTTTGTTTAATAGCATATTTAAGAAAGTTCTGGTGCATTAATTTATGGGAGGGCTGTGCAGAGGCAATAGCAATCAGAGGCCGTTGCAGCCTTGTGCTTGCTTTCGTGTCACGTGACCTGGAAAGTGTGTGTCTAAAATTAGCCTTAAAGATGAGTCTTACAGTTCATTACTTTCCAAAGCATTCTGAGATGGTATTTAGTAGTGTCATTGGTTTTTATGCCTTTTGCTGAATAAGGGTGAACTGAAGTACATGCTTAACTACTTTGCTAATGGGAGGATACTGTAAATTAGGTTGTAAAGTTTAGCACGGTGTGCAAGCAGTGATTTTTGAGGCCATTGAAACCTAATAGTAAAGAATATAAACCTAGCTAAAGTATTGCCCACTTGTTCTGTTTCTGATATGTTGCTGTAATGTGTTGTGGAAAGAAAGAGTCCTCTAAAATAGCATCTCTTGCAGTGCTCCCTCAGCACAGGCAAGCATTAGGTTCCTGCTGAAATAAGCTTGAAATTTGAAAGGGATAAATGCTTCAGTTGAGGACTGAGCTCCAAGTACATGAATTGTAGCAAGATAAAAGGATAACCTTTTGGACCTCCTAAAGCATCCTAAAATGTCGTTTCTAGAAATTTTAAAAGGAATAAATAGCCTTTTTTTTTTTTTTTTTTTTGAGTTTTAAAATTGAGCACACTCTCTTTTCAGCTGTTAGTCCGTGCAGGTGCTAAGCTGGATATTCAGGATAAAGATGGGGATACTCCCCTGCATGAAGCCCTGAGACACCACACCCTGTCACAGCTCCGCCAACTCCAAGACATGCAAGATGTGGGCAAGGTAGATACTGCTTGGGAGCCATCAAAGAACACAGTAAATAAAATGCATTTATTTATTCCTTTTTTTTTCTTGTGTGTTTGTCTCTTTGTCTAGTTCTGTACTGTTGAACTGTTTTTTGTCAGCATAAGTTTATGTAGATATTCTGCATTAAACTACAGAGTAGTCAGAAATCATATTGTTATGTGGGACTTTTCACGTGTAGTCATTGTCTTTATTAAAGAAAAATGAGGTTATTTAGGTCAAAATATTTATACAAGTTTATCTTTCGTAGTGAATCTGTTTAGCTGCCAAAAAAAATTGTATTAGCTTTTTAAGAAAGAAAGAAAGAAACAGTATCGCAGTACAGAATAAGACTAAAATTGTTTTCTGTGATTCAGCATCTTGCATGTTTTTGTAGCTTTAGTTGTTTACCTGCTTCTGTTGTCTTCTGAAAGTTTATTCTTTTGAAACAAGGCATTCTTATTCTTTGTATGTTTATCATTATTTATATTTCTGACAGAATTAATTTCAGGAATTGTGCTGTAGTAAAGAAATAGTCTAAGAAACTCCAGGTAATAAAGGTCAAGATATTTTATTGAAAAATAAATGCTTGCACCCAAAATCTGTGTCAACCCCACGTACAAAAAAGAGATTTATCGTTTTGCTGGTAGGCTAAGAAGAAGTAAAATTCTGGAGTGATTGCGACTGAGGAAAAAAATTATTTTTTTCTTTAAGTATTAAAGATGCATGACATAACAGTGGGTCAGATTTGCTGAATCATTAGTTGCCAATATCATCGTATTTTATTTTCTAATTTTAACTATTGGGTGGTAAGTTCTTTGCATTTCATTCAAAATAAACCCCACCAACTTCATTCAAAAGCCTTTGTTCAAAACTAATTCCACTGTACAAAAACTGTTTTTCAGTCTGGTTACTTAATCTCACCAAAATACACTGGAATAAGCTTTGAAGAAAGATTTAAAATATGACTGGCTTATGTAAGAAAACGCTTGTGTCCTCTTTAAGTGAGGAGGTAAGCAATTACAGCGCAGTTATTTCCATGATCCATGACTCTGGAAGAGGTGACTGAGGTTTAAAAAAAATGCTTCCCTAGAAAACTGACTCACTGTATGATGAGAAGGATAATCTTGTAGCTATCAAGGTGGCGTAAAGGTGTCTAATACAAACTTCATGTGCTGGAAGATGTGGACCCAAACCAAGCCTTTTTCTTTGCAAGTCACCTCTGAGGAACGAGGGAAATAACTAGAGAGAGAGGTTTTGAAAACTGTTTTCTTTGTAGTTAAGACTTCAAGGTGCGCAACCTTTAGGGCTGCAGTGACAGTTTCTGGTATTTTTAATTTATTCCTGTATGCTGTTGGGTCTGAAATAACATATCGAGTTCTTCAAATACAAAATGGTTGTTAATCCAGCAAAAATTACATAATTTGTAGGGGTCATATTTGACACTCAGCCTTTGGAAGACAAGCTGTACAAACTGAAAGTGGCACAAAAAATGTACGTTAGCCAAGTTGGGCACTTAGTTCAATTAATGGAAAAGGGGTGCAAATAAAATTTTGCTTCTGTCCTAGTGTCAAAGTCTTTATAATTCTGGAATTCAGGGTTTAAAACTCCTTGAATTCGAGCTATCCCAGCTGTGCCAAAGCTCTTTCTTTGAATATAATCTAGTGTAATTTACTGAAGGATTCTTAATGGTGCCAGCAGTTTCGTGTTATGTGTAATCTGCATCATACTTATGTGTTTTAACTAATCGAGCTTTAATACAAAAAGGTCTTGGGAGCAGGCCCAGAGTGCTCCAAGAAGGCGAATCCTTGCCTTGCTGGGCAATGGTAGGGAGCCTTCTCTCTTCATTTTTTTTTTTGGCCCTGTGGATCATGCGCAATAGGTGCATTAATACAGAAATACAGTAATACTTAGAAAAGGGTAAAGGAGCATTACATGATTAGGACAGGTACGTGAGTTGAAATCCCTCCAGGCTGAGAAGGCAACTGAAATCAAGTCTGTCTCGGGCAGATGCTTTAACTCGCTAGACTAAAAGTAAGCATGTGTGAATTTCTCTGCCCAGCTGTGTTTTCAGACCAAGTGTGGTGGTGGTGGCATTTTGTCTGAACTCAGCCTATCAGTATACTTTGAGTGTATTCTGAATATATGCACTAGGACTTTCTGCAGTGCAGTGCTTCTATAGGAGGACAGCCACTGCACGAGTGAGTATAGATGTGCAGGAGATTGAATGCTTCAGTAGCTGAACTATTCCTTGCTGAATTTCAGTCCCTTAAAGGAGAGTATAGCTGACTCAAAATTAAACAATGATTGTTTTGATTTTAGTTCAAAGAGATACTCTATTGGGCTTGCAGATTTATGCATATGTTTGTGTGTGTATATGTGCATGTGTGCATGTCAAGCAGTTTTCCTTTAACCAGAATATTCCTAGCTGTTTAGAGAGCCTCTCAAGTTCCTTATGTATTTGTTTTCTTTCAGTTAATAATGGGCCTTGGCACTCAGGGAGCAGAGAAGAAGAGTGCAGCATCTATTGCCTGCTTCCTGGCAGCCAACGGAGCTGACCTCAGCATTCGTAATAAGAAGGGTCAGTCTCCTCTTGATCTCTGCCCTGATCCCAGTCTCTGCAAAGCACTGGCTAAATGTCACAAAGAAAAAGTCAGGTTTGTATAGTCATAAAACACCCAATTTCTATATCTTTGCTTTGTATAGATTAACTGTTGTATTTAAAACAGTGTGCTTTTATGAATTACAGTGTTAAAACATACAAGCTTTTTCTTCACTGTGAATTAATTCTTTATTTTCTGTGGTACATTGAATGCTATTTACAAATACGTTAGTTGAAACTTGCACAGGTCTTACAGAACTTTCATATGTGTTAAATACAGGAGGAGAATGGGAAGGTGGTAAGGCACAGCTGGAACTCCAGACCATCCCAGAAAAAGCCGGGGGGGTGGAAATCAGTGGAAGAATAACTAAGCATTATGATAGGTTGTCAAATCCCTGTCCATGCAAGTTTTGAAGACTTGGAATGGACAAAGTCAGTATAACTTGATATGAATACAGTGTAGACCTTCTTTGAGCGGGTGACTTTGTGAATACCTGTCAACCTGAAATCATTCAGCTTAAAAAGAGGAGGAGAGGGTAGGTCTGATTGTTTCAGAAGCACTTCTCTAGGAATTACGATTTCAGTGAAATGGCTCGTTATCAAATGCATGCAGTATGAGAAGTTTCAGCATGCTACCTGTCCTAATAGTGCTGCTGCTGGTGGGTTACATGATTCTTGACCTTAATTGCTATATGGAAGTCCAAAATGTCTTTTCAGAAGGTCATGAAGAGAGACTGGTTTTGCCGGTGCTGCCCTGGTGTGTAAAATGCTTATTTTCTTCAGTCTTTTTTTTCCGGTGTCCATCTGTCTTGGCCTCATCTCTGTGGCCGTTCTTTCTCGCCACCTTTTATGGGCTTGTGAGGTCTGTGGGAATGAGCTGGTTAGGTTCTACACGCACTCCCTCTGCTGGGTGAGCAGCAGCATTGGACAAAGATCCGAGCTGAATTCACTGCGGGAGTCTGGGAGCTAGTATTAGAAGTATATTCCAGATTAAGGCGTTAAGCTGTGCAGTTCTGAATCTACAGATTATGTCTGTGTTAATAAAGTTAACTCTTAGGATGTGAGGGAGAGTTTGGCTTGGGTGTGGTTGTTTTTTTGTTTTTTTTTTTTTAATGTTCATGGGACACTGTTCTGACTTGTGTGGCCTTTTTCTGTACAATATCTTATCTGAGCATGTGAGCTTGTGCTCTGGTGTCAAATGGACATTTGTGAAAATGCAGTTCAGATTGCCTTATGATGATACACCTGAATGCATAGGAGTATATAGATTAACAGCCAATTGATGTGTATTTTAAATTAATAATTCTAAAAATTCTTAAGTTTGACTCCAAGGTTTCTTTGTAGTGGTCAGGTTGGTTCCCGAAGTCCATCTATGATCAACAATGATTCTGAAACCTTAGAGGAGTGTATGGTGTGTTCAGATATGAAGAGAGATACTTTGTTCGGCCCATGTGGACACATTGCCACGTGTTCTCTGTGCTCGCCACGGGTGAAAAAATGCCTCATCTGTAAAGAACAAGTTCAGTCTAGGACAAAGGTAAAAATTTCCAAAGTTTATTGGTTCTCTTTCTGTTTTCAGTGGAAAAGTGCAAAAAAAAAAAAAGTCAAGAAAAAGTTGTAGCATATATTAAATGGTATTTTGCCTTTACAGGTTTCTCCTGGATATAATTATTTTGCATTGTAATATCTTGTTCCTACACTGTATGTTACTCTTCTGTTTGCCTGTGTTCATGTCCTACCTGCCCCTTGTTTTTGCCTCACCATGCAAAGTCTTTATTGTTCAGGTCCTCAGAGTTCATAATACAGTCACCTGAGGATGCTTAATATAAATAGATTTATCCCACCATCCCACTTATATTTTTTCCACAATAAGGTAAATGCTTTTCCTAAAGTATCATTCCTTCAGTAATATTAAGTTCTTCTGAGCTTACCTTCTCTTTTTTGGCAATCATGAATTCTATTATGCTGTCTTTCTCCTTCAGGGTATCAACCAGTTGTGCCTCACTTTGGGGATCTAATCCCAGTAGGGCTCAGGTTTCTCAAATACTTACTTCCAAATATTTGTGACTCTATGGGTGCAACCCCGTTGCCTTTCTGTTTGAGTGTTCCTTTATTCCCCAGAATCAGCAAATTTTATCTTTCTCTTGCTTTTTGGCTGTTTAAAAGCAAAAACAAATTGTCGTTTCACACACAGGTTTCCTGATCAGTAGAAAACCTACTGTGTTCTTTTTATGTTTTTTCAAAGAGATTTCACTAGTCCACTTCTCTGGTATTTTTCTTCTCTCTTGGAGTGAATACAGGAATTGTAAATTGGAATTTGTTTTTACTATTCAGTCTTATTTTTACTACTTACACTGTTCAGTACTCTGCCATGCATATTCACAAAGGCCAGATGTTAACATAGTGTGAGCTCTTTTTCTCTAGACTTTCTTTATACCAGTGGAAATGTTCTGCCACTGGGTGATTCAGAGCAGCAAAGTAAGGCTTCTACTTCCACTCATCCATCTAAAGAAGCTAATCGATGGAAATCAGCTTTCCTAAGTGAAAGCTAACCTTTGTGGATAACCTTCCTTTGATTTCTTTTGCTAAATTGGATTGGGAGTGTGGAATTATGTGTTCAATACTTCTTTTATACTCTTCTATATAAGAACTTACGTTAATATCTGCAAGGCTAAGAAGTGAATGAACCTGGGTGACAGTTCTGTGAAGTGGAAGAGTTGGTCCAGGCCAGTATGAATGGGGAGTGGTATGTGGCATCTGTGATACACTATATACACAGATCATCTTATTAAAGGGCTTGAGAAACCCCAACCCAGAATATTAAAACAAGTTGCCAAAAAAGTCTCTTATAAGTGAATTTCACAGAATCATAGAAAGTCATCTAGTCCAACCCTCTTTCATCTTCAACTAGATCGTGTTGCTCAGAGCCCCATCCAACCTGACCTTGAATGTTTCTAGGGGTGAGGCATCTACCACCTCTCTGGACAACCTGTGCTGGTGTTTCACTACCCTCATTGTAAAATATGTCTAGTCCAAATCTACCTTTTTTAGTTTTAAACCATTACCCCTTCATCCATTACAACAGGCCCAGCTAAAAAGTTTGTTCCCAGCTTTTATATAAGCCCTCTTTAAGTACTGAAAGGCAGCAGTAAGGTCTCTCAAGAGCTTTCTGTTCCCCAGGCTGAACAACCCAGATTGGAAGTGTACGTGGTGGAACAAAGAAAGGGGGCAGGGGGCGGGTAGAAGTGTCTTAGCTGCTTCTCTTTGTCCCTCAGTGTACTGAATATATAAATACTGCCAGCAAATATCTTTTCTTAGAAGTCAGTGTGATAACTCATTTAAGTTGCATTTTGAGGTGCTGAACTAGTTAAAATAACACTAAGTGGAGTCCACGTGCCTTGCCAAAGAGAGTGTAAAAACAAATTAATGTCAAGAGCAGGAGATAAACTTTTCTCATATGTGTGTTTATTGTTCTTTACAGATTGAAGAATGTGTAGTATGTTCAGACAAAAAGGCAGCAGTGCTTTTCCAGCCTTGTGGTCACATGTGTGCCTGTGAGAGTAAGTAAACTTGACAGAAGTTGGGGGTTTTTTTAAGTAATCTTGAAACAGGACATTTTCAATCAGATTGCTAAAAGCTCATTAGTAATATGACTTCACATCCAATTTACTTGTTAGTCTGGTGTGATAGCCAGGATTTTGGCATTATTTGGCATGCTCGTAATGAAATAATTGGAGGACAAAATGGATATTTTCAAAAATTCTGAAAGCAAGTGCTCTTCCATTTGAACTATTTAATTGTAAATAGGCTTGCTTAGATTATAGAAGCCTTTTGAAGTAATTAGAATTAATTTTATTGCTTTGATGCAGCCTTTTGGGGCTTTCAGGCAAATGATGTTATAAAAAATACTGTAAATAAAAATATGCTTCATTAATAATCTACAGATTTGCACAAGGGCTGTATTTTTCCCTAAAAGATACATAACATATTGTTGCAAAGAGCACCAGTTATGATTCACTGACTTACCTTGTGTAGCAAAAAAATACATAGAAGATCTCCAGAATTTTGGGCGTTTTGAGAATATGTGGACAGGAATGCAGCCTTCACCTTGTCACCAGACATATCAGGGCTTTATTTAAGGGTCATTTGCCTAGAGAAGAGCTGTCCTTGTTGCTGACAATCTTCATGAGAGGGAAGGTAATCTTTCCCATACGTAACTGCTCACTTGATCTCACTAAAGTTGTCTGATTTCTTCCTCTGCTCTGGCTGAGAGACCTGACAATGAATCACTGATTTTACAGTTATCCTGATCTGGCCTCTTTCACTGTTTGCAGCTGAAAGATGATGAGAGAAGTTTTTTTTATTAGTTTCCCAGGAAGAGAGCAGTAAAAAGATTGATTGCTGTGGTGAAGTATTTCAGCAGTGCAGTGCACATCACCAGGTCTAAACTATAACAAGAGCAGCAAAAGGTTAACAGATGCAGATGATTTCTGTCCAGAATATATTCTGGAAAGAAGTCTTGTTCAAGCAGGAAGAGTCTTCAAATTTACGTAATTTACAAGACCCACTCTATTGATTCCGAGTAACCTTTAGCATTTATGAGGCATAATCCTTTGCCTTTTGTAGAAAAATTACAGGCTCCTTTCTAGGGCTATATCAAAAAAATCCAAGTCTACTCTTCTAAGGGTAAGGACCCAAACCTTTTTGCCCCTGGAGTATTCTGACAGTAAGTGAAATCCTTTGTTTTAAGGGGAAAAGCAAGAAGTCAAGATGTTCTTGGAAGTTCTGCCCTCAAACATGTGTGACTTTACTCTTATAACTTCTGTATTTCTTGTGGAATAGACATCCATTTGGAGAAAGAGGAACCTGCTTACTTGAAATATGTTAAGAGAACATAAACAGAATAGATTTTCTGTAAATCACACAATGTCTTGTTTGGGATTCACAGTAAATGATGTGAAGACAAACACAAGTAGTTATTTGTATTATAAGCATCTATTATGATATTGCTATATAAACATAAGTGTGTGTTATTGTGAATAAACAGGCTTGTGGATAGGAAAGAACTAGAATGAAGTATCGGGATTCAGAATTTATTTCTCTGTCCTCTCTCAGATTGTGCAAGCTTAATGAAGAAATGTGTACAGTGTCGGGCAGTGGTTGAGCGCAGAGTGCCTTTCATAATGTGCTGTGGAGGGAAAGGTACAGAAGATACCACTGATGATATTTGTGAGTGATTCCAAAACCATACTCTTTCGCGTTTTCCTACCAGCTTCCTATTACCATTCTTTTAAATGGCCTAAATCTTTCCACTCTTTTTTAAAGAAAAGTTTAATAAAAACAGTATTAAGCCAAGTATCTGTTTGCTGTTTGTACTGCTTGCTACATCGGTAGTAGCAGTGGTGATGGGAACACCAGTCAGGATTGCTTTCAGCATCTAGAGTAGAAGCTGAAATGTATGTGGCTTCTTGGCCACTAATTAATGTCCTGTGAAGCAAAAGCTGGAGATTGTCTGTAATTGTGTAAATAAATGTTTGGGTTTTTTGACTTCTGGGACTCTGACTAATAAAGGAATGGTAAATACTTTGCATCTAGGTGCTCGCAACTTTTGTGGCAGATTGTTCAGTTTCATGTTTCCTGCTTTGACTACTTTTTAAACTCCTTGTGACTTCTCTGAATAATTTCTATGCATTATTTGTATTTACTTTTTGTTGTATGTGTGATGTGCAGTGTTTGAACAGAGTTTACCTGAATTGGAATATTGGGTCATTCTAGTAACACTGATCCTAAATAGATAAATATAAGACTAATCCTTAAAATCAGGGTTTTCCTACTCACATTGGAAATTCAAAATTTATCATTTGAAATACTTCTCAATTTTTCTATTTCTTATAGTAACATTTCTTCCTGTATCAGTCAAATACAGAAATACTAATCCGAGTTTGTTCAGATTTTGAGCAAACTTCTTCCAAGATGCTGGAGCAGTTTTGAATGTCAAATAGAATCAGCTGCGTAGATAAAAAGTCTTTTGTGTGTGGAAGAATTCAACTTTATTTTTTATATGTGCAAAAAAAATTTACTGCAGGTATTTCACAAATAAGAACTCTGATAACATTAAGGGGCTATGGGCATTTTGAGCGTCATTATTGAGCAAATATTTGTCAAAAGATTTGCCACTAAACTCAGAAGTTCTTTATAAATTGAGTTGCAGTGACACATTGTGGTGAATTTAATTAGTTGATCATATATGTTTGACTAACGTTATTTCAGATAATTGAAAAACTCTAGTTAGTACACTGGAAATAATGATTTCTGTTGCATTGGTTTGATGCATAATCACATATCTTTATTTTCTCTAAATTACAGCAAGTGGAAACATTCCAGTTTTGCAGAAGGACAAAGACAACACCAATGTCAATGCTGATGTGCAGAAGCTGCAGCAACAGTTACAAGACATCAAGGAACAGGTGAAAGTGCTGAATAAAAATTTTATGGACCACTGAAATAATTGAAAAAGATGCTGTCTTTTTGTTATTTAAAAGAAAATGACATGTTGATATGCCTCAGTTCTTAAATTTTAGTTATATATCCAATTTTTTTTGTATGATATGGCTTGCATGTCTTTCATGTACAGGTTAAAAAACCCAATGATCAAGTGTCCATGTTTGATAATTCATCAATTAGAGCATCTGTGTTGGTGCGACTGAAAAAAGGATACACTGTCAAGTTAGTATAAGCTCTGCCTGTTGAGCTGACCAGACTGTATGGGTACCAGCAGTAGTACAGGCAGACACTCTTCACTATTCTGTATCTTTACTTGTCTGTTCATGAACAATGGCTGGCACTTAACCTGTTGTGTGAAGGCTCTAATTCATGTACTCTTGAAAACAAATATGTGGTTGCAGAATTAAAACCTTTGGAAGTACCGTACGTGTAATATGAATATTTGGAATGTAAATTATAAAGTTTCTTTTGTAATTATGGGTAGTGTTTGCAGGAGGAAATTTATACTAATTGACTATAGATTGTGTTAAATATTCATTAGTTAAGTTACATGCAATTTAGAAACCTAACAAAAACCAAAAATTAATGTTTCAGATAACTGACAGTTACCTATTTAAATTTGTTACATCAGTGAGTCTGGTTCCATTAGAAATGCTTAAATAGGTGTCTATATGCAGAACTTTCCTGTGTTAAATTACTAAATGGTTTCCTTTTCTGTCTGAACAAAGAAAAACTTTACTTTGCAATTTTTCAGCAGTAAATGACCTGGGGTATATGACTGTTGTATGAACTTACTCTCTTAAAACCCTGATAATGTGGTTTTTGGCTTCCCTGTGTATAACACAATGGAAAAAGCTTTTCACGGATGCAGGAAGCAGAGAAGTGTTCTTAGTGCATTACTTGCCTTTTCTCCTTGTAGGCTTACAGCAGGCAGTAAGAGTTCAATGATGGCAGCATCACATCTGTTCCTGGTAGTTGTTGCTCTCAACTGTTTGTGCGTGTGAAAGCTAAGACTAGCGTGTTTAGATCACCAGCTTTAGGGCCCGTATCTCTAAATACCTTAAATTTGAGAGCTGATACGCTGTAAAGTTTTAACCTCAGTGGCGTGTCTGTGAAGAGCTGTCCTGTCATATGGAGACTTGGCCAACACTCAGCAACAGAAATTCTACTATCCAGTTCAAAACAGATTCCTTTGTAGTTTTTTTCTGTAAAAGAACATGCAGATTAAAAATTATTTGAAACATGCATGTCCATCTTGACAATACCATCTGCAGTTTCTAGATATCTCTGATACCCTTTGTCTACCATATAGCTTCTGTTTTACTTTTTAACGTTGGATGAAAGGAATAAGGCAACTGCTTTGGCATTTACAATGATATGTGCAAAGCATGCAGATGAATGCTTAAGTGCAAGTAATCTATTTTGAGATGAATGTTTTTTTCTGGTTACTTTATTTTAGAAGTTTATAAAAGAATGGAGTTCTATTTGTGTATGCTTTGGATATGCTCTTATGTACAGGAATATGAAAAGAAAACTATTTAATTTTACAGTTTTTCGTTCCTGATTAGATGTGATTTAATTTTCTTTCAGGTTTTCTCAACATGCTCTTTTATTCATAACAGTTTTGTCTTACCTTTGGGATTTGTTAGCCGGAAGCATTCTAATATCAGAAAGTTATGCTGTATTAGGGAGAAGAGAATAATTACTCTATACGTCTCATTTTCTAGTTTTGTCTTCTCGTTTTTGCATTTGCAGCAGTAAGAAAGATCTAATACTGAAATGCTTTGAGAGTTTGTGCACTCTTGCTTTGAAATGCCCTTTTATCCAATAATTTATTTTAAATCACTATAAAACTGAAGATTGTTCAATGCTGCTGACTAGAAAGAGGTGGTTCTGGTCATTTTTGTGTGTGTCTTGGCTTGCAACTCATTTGTGTTTTCCTCAGTGTTTATTCTGCTTATTCTTTTGACTGGGAAAGTTGTGTGTCATACTTAGAATCATGGAATGGTTAGAGCTGGAAGGGATGTCCCCTTAAAGATTGAGTTCCACCTCCCCTGCCATAGGCAAGGACACTTCCCACTAGAGCAGGGTGCTCAAAGCCCCATCCAGCCTGGCCTTGAACAGCTTCAGGGATGGGTCATACTTATGAGTAGCAAGCTGGATTTGATTATAAGTAGACATCTCATCTTTAAAGTGATGCACAGCATTCCACTGTAGCTGAATTCTTTTGATTTCAGTCTTTGTATTACATTGGCATTTTTGTACTTAAAATTAATTTGTTCTCTTTCAGCAGGTATAATCCTATGTTTCAACTCATACCTTCAGTGATTATCTAATATGTTAGCGCAGCAAGCTTTTAAAACCATTTCTGGTGCCAAGCAGAAGTGATGCTGATGTCAACAGAATCTCCCACATCTGATGACCACACCATTCTTCAGGGATTCCCTGAATGTGAACCATTTTGACTGTAATTGCAATATCTTCACTCCATTTCATACATAGTCACCCTCATCTGTCTATTGTCTTATGTATGTTCCTTCACCATACATACATCACTGTCTTTCTCCTTAAAAATAAATTTGTCACTGTGCACCTGTATATTGTTGGAAAAACTATTTTTAGTTTTGGAATTGGTATTTCAGGAAGCTTAAACCACTTTTTTAGTGGTAAAAATTGATTTGAAGTGCAAACGCAGTTCAAGTTACAGTGAGTTCTTTTTGAACCTAATTTTACTTACCCAAAGAAATAATTCTAACATAGAACAGGTATGGGACCTTTTTATACCATTTGTTTTCTTTCAAAGAATTGGAGTCAAATGATTCACGCAGATAAAAAAAAAAAAGTAGAGAAGTAGAGTGTGATTTCACACAAAGAACCTTCTAGCAAACTAATAGTACAATAGAAACGGATACTGTTTATTTCCTGCTGCTGTGGCATAAAGTGGGTACAAGGCACACCATGAACTTTCTTCCACTGTGAAAGTGCATATAAGCTGGTGGTTAGTAATGAATGCTACTTGAGATTTGGATAAAACTCAGTTATTTGGGCTTGAATCCCACTGGGAAACTGCCGAACTAATCAAGGAAATCCTTGTCAGAATAGAATTGCACATAGCAAACAGGAAGTTGGGTTGTTCCTGCCAGCTGAATTCTGCTAGTGTATGAAGTAACTTAAATATTAAAATAGTATCATAGTAAGAAATTAGACAGCTAGTGCATTTTTTAAATATTCTGTAATAAGCTGGAGAAACTGGGCAATTTGCTAATACTGTGTGCAATTGCAGAAAAAGATTATAAAATGAAAGTGCTAGGATTTCTGTTTTTCACTGAATGAAACAATCAAAAGTAATGGTGGTTAAACAGATTTTTTAATTATTATTATTTCTGAGTGTCTTGCTAGATATTTTCAGTTTGAAATGATGAGGACGTTTAGAGAAAAACAGAACCTTGTAACTTCAGTAATTCTGACATTGTATTTAGGTACAAAAGCAAATAAGCTAAAAACATAGAACAAAGGCTACAAGTTTTTTCCTCCAAAGGTATGGGTTTGCTATGTCAGACCTTTGTCAAAGGACATCATGTCAATACTATCAGGTTATAGATGTTTGCAGAGGACAGCTCTTTATTCATTGAAAATAGCTGTTTCATTCATATTTGAAGACTGTAGGTTATGGGCGGAAGAATGCTCTAATTGCCCTGGTGGGATGTGTAGGTGATGACTTGGTGTGAATGGAAAAATAAGCAGGACTGACAGATAGTTGGACTTCTGCAAATTTTTAGTTTTAGTGTTTTGTTATAGTACTGTGGAAATTCTGACAAAGCTGGAGCACAGGATTTTTGGGAGGAGTGAAGGGATTATTTTTTTTAAAAAATAAACTGACATAAAGTTTTATCTGGAAGTTTTAATTCCTGCTAGCCTGTTTGTTATACTGTTGTCTAGGAGATTAAAATGGGCGTTTGGCTGGATTCCATGCCAATTTAAACTCTTTATAAGCAGACTGATGGTGAATTTTCTTGGCCTTCAACTAAGCTATCTACCCTAGGAAGCAACACCTATTGATTCCATAGAAAGTATGGTCTAAGGTTATAGTGAGTAGGATTCCTGCTGTGGATTGTCTCTCCATCGAGAAGAACAAACTGAAGTAAACCCCCACTGATGAGAATGGAAACCGGTCACAGGTGCAAGGTGGTGATAAAATGAATTTGCATTTGAAATAGAAGCCCTCTCAGTATTTTCTATTATATATGAGATCAGCATTTATAAGTGTTAGATATCAGCTGTGTGTCTCACATCTGAAGACATCTTAGATTTGATTTATTGGACTGTAGAATGGTGTTAACAGTTACCATGTTATGACGTCTATTCATTTACTAACCTTTGATTAACTGTTATAAATTAAATCCTAATATAGCTGTGATATGTTTATGGTGAAGGAACATGCCTTATCAAAATGTCAATTTCTGCATGTGACAAAAGGTGAAGAACATTGTTCCTTAGTGGCTTGGTACAAAATGAACTTTGCTGTTGAAGAACTTTAGGAGCTCATTTTTGGGCATTGGCTGTCACTTTAATGTTCAGCAATTAAAACTGTTTTTAAAAGTTTGCTGTGCTACTTACTGTTGTGACTGAAGATCACAGATTTGTTAAATTATTCATAATTTGAAACTTGAGATGTTATTTTAGTTGAAAAATCTAGATAATTTCCATGAACAAAGGCTGGAATTACCAATATATTGAGTCTTTATGTATAATATTGATTGTGCAGCATTTTTATTACTTCTGCATGTGTTCTGTGCTTGGTGGTTAAAGGTAAGTATATGAACAGCTTGGTAGCCAGAGAAGTTGGTAAATCATTACCTGAGCATTGCACACATGAAGCTGTCTGTGGTGTGTTTGTTCCCTGGGAGAACAGGGAATGTAGTTGAAGAATGTCTTCATGTTTCAGACTTGGGTAATAATACTGAAAATGTGATGTCAACCTTCTCCTTGATAGCCTTCTTTAAAGGGATCATATTTAGAAAGAAACCACATGGGGTTTGTGTCATGATGGGATAGGAAAAACCCAAGTCTTCTAAGTCGATGTGAAGTTAAAATGTGAATTATTTTTTTTAAATAAATTTAGTTTTCAGTTTAGTGCCTGAGTTATGCTATGGCAGTGATCCGCTATGCTTAAGGTGTCATATAAACGACTGCAATTTAACAATAAGTATCTTGCATATCTATACTGTATCACTACTGCCATTGACTATGCAATGTGTCAAAATCTTTTACAGACAATGTGTCCTGTCTGTTTGGACCGTCTGAAGAACATGATCTTTCTCTGTGGCCATGGAACGTGTCAGCTTTGTGGAGACCGAATGAGCGAATGCCCCATATGCCGCAAGGCAATTGAACGAAGAATCCTTTTGTATTAAGCAGTGGTGGAACCAGCGTCTTTTGTTACCTTATGAAATAATAAGGACATTTTGATGATTTAAATCTCTGTAAGTTTTGAAAGGCAGCAAAGGGTTCTAATGAAAACATTTCTAATACTGTAGCACAGGTTCATTACATGGTAATTGTTTAAAGACTGTGAACACATTAAAAAAACCCAGTATTTGAACAATCAGCTTTTAGCATTACTCTTTAAAAAAAGAAATCTCAGCCTGAAGCTAATTTAAAGCGGTCTTTTTTTTTTTTCTTTTCATTTTCTTTCTGTTTTCTTCCCCTTAAAGTGTAAAGGGACAATCGTACTTTGGTTTTGTTTATGTTTTTTAACGTATGTACCAGGTGTCAGGTGATGTAAGGTGGTTTTTTTTATATTGTCGGTTAATATCAAATATAAATATTCAGGATTTTTGGTTTTTGCTTTTCTGGAGAATGTTCGAATTTCTTGTGATCGTTATGATTCACAACAATTTCTGTCTTGAAATATAAAGTAATGCAAAATCGATCCAAAGTGTATACACAGTATTAATAAATACCATACTATTCTCATAAGATCAGGTCTCAAAGAGACAGTGTTGAGGTATTTCTAACTTTACTGTGGTCTCTTGGTTTGAGGTATTTCTGATTGGTGAATCCAGCCAAAACTATGACAAGTGCCCTTTATTGCTGAGGGTGAGTTAGGAAGGAAACAGTAAAAGGAAATATCTAGCTTAGAAATACTGTGTTCCCAAAACTGCACTTCAGTCTAACAGGTTCAAGCTAAATTAAATAGTGAACTTCTTAATTCTGCCAGACACATAGTTTTGTATGGAATCGCTTTTAACTTGACTGGAAAGGAAAAGCTTAGAGCAATGGGTCGGTTATCCATTTCAGATAAGTAAATTTTGTTGTAGAGGAACATATATATACGTGGAGCTGATTAAAAATTCTGGGTCTAGGAATGAGGAAAAACTAGAGATTCTGCAAAATTTCCTCTCTTAAATTAGTTTTATTGTCTCCAGGCAAGCACTGTCAACAGCAAGAGAAGATTTTAATATTCCTTACTTGTCTAGGTTGGGTGTTAGTACCAGAATTTACCTGTGAACTTCCATGGGTGATGCTGCAGATGAAGGTACTGCTGACAGAGCAGTGAGTTCTGTGAGCTGTGTCTGGGTGAGCTGCAGTTGGCTGAAGGGAGGTAGCCGTCACTGATGTGACACAAAGAAGTGTTCCTGACCCCAAAAGTGCTAGTGTCAGGAACTTCCAACTATTAACTTTTAGACAACAAGTACACTCTTCCATCTTTTTGGATGGAAGAAGGTATTTAAGGATCTCTTGTAGCTTAAAGGTATGTTTGCTTACTTCTAAGGGATTCACCAGTTTTCTGACTGTGTAGTTTATATAGCCCTTTGCTATTGTGCAGACTTCATTTGGAAGAAATGTTCTAGCAGAACAATAAAGAAATCTGTTCGGGAGTCACTCAGGTGCCTTACTTGCAGCTGAGATTAATTTCTCATTTAATTCTCACTACGTATTTCAAAAGTGTGGCAAAGGGATAGTTCAGGGGAAGATCCACGTAAAGGTAAAGGCATAAAATTGTGATCTCTTCAGAAAATCAGCCTTGGTCTTTTGAGGCATATATTGACATGCCTGAGTTGTGCAAACATTGGCAAAACTCCAAAAATGTTCATCATTCTTTCCAGTAATTTTTTTTTCATCTGTTTTCAGATAATCTGGGTGTCTGTCTTTTTGGCAAAATGAAATAACCCTCCCTTTCCTTGCTTCTTGTGTCCTTATTCTAGATTACCGAGATAACATTTTTTTTTTTTTGTACGTGTGTAGCATGTTTGACAGTTGAACTTTCTACAGCAAGCTTCAGTTTTCTGTCAGTCTTCCTCTAAAAATAGTTTTATAATAGGACATGCCATTTGACAATCCATTTTGAGTTATCCTGTGGCGCATCAGATCTGTGCCTCAGTTTCCCCTAGCCCTGGTAGACATGCTTTGAACATTGTGTCACATTTATTCTTGAAGGGGACCTGGACCTCTGTAAACTGTTGTCAGCACAAAGGCAGGGTGGCTTCTTGGTAATGTGATTGGCATTTTCCTAATTCCTTTTCCCTGGAAGACGCCAGAATTGCTTGAAAGTATTTCAGCTGTGCATCTGTTGAATAGTTCAGCTGAGTAAGAACAGATCTAAAGCATCCTGGGTGGGCAACTGTAGTCGAATGTTAAATCCTGCTCGTGTGCAGGAGTCACAGGTTGTAGCACAGAAAGGCAAGTGCTCTGTTAAGCTTGTACGTTTCAACAGCAAAGCTACAAGTTACTTTATAATACTTGTGATACTCCATGGCATCACCTTGTGGAAATAGAGACTGTGGCTGAAAGTAACCGCTATAGGAGCGGCTGTAGTCTCCTGTTCTGTAGTCCCACCAAGTGTATGTGACTGCACAGAACTTTGTGATTGGAGTCACTGGGCAATGCTGTGTGCCAGCTGAAATTCAGGTATGTCAGTGTCAGATATTTAACTTGGTAGAGCTATAAGATACAGCTGAATTAGAAACTGGGCAAGCTGATCAATATGCTTAAATTATTATTGTAGGTCTCTTATTAACAGATGGAAGAGCTGTTCCTTACTGGGAAGGTTACACAGTGTTTGCCTTTCAAAACAGTTAATGAGGAAAATGTTTGCAAATCCCGTACCACTTGTGGAAATAGGTAACTTTGATTTTCACACTGGCTTTGGATTCTGATATAGAAGGTGAGGTAATGTTCTTGAGAAAGCCAGTAAATTCATTCACTCAATTTAGTCTGATATCATCTGTGCAATGTGCACAGAGTTCAGATGTTTAATTGGCGAACACATTAATAATTGAAGGATGAAAACCAGAAGCTCAGTTGTAAGCCAAAGGGGATTATAACAATAGGAGAGTCATACCTCATTGTGCCTCTGTCTTCAGCAAAAGATGGAAGTGTATATCTCATAATTATTGTAACTACTACTATGGAGCAAATGAGAGAAAAATCAATAAGGTATTTGTTTCTAATATACCATAAAATCAGAAAATGTAACCTTTGAAAGTGTTTTTCTTATGGTTATCCCCTGGTATTTAATAGCCATTTTAAAATTAAACTGGTTGTAATGTCTCAGTTTCTTTCTTGGAGCAATCAAGAAGACACCTAATAACATGTATTGTCCAGATGTGAGGTATGCTCGGGTAACGTAAGTTCAGCACTCTGGTTTTTTCAGTTTAGTAAAACACATAAAAGGTCACATCAGTACACGGTGATTTAAAGTATGTAGACAACCTGAGGGGCTAGTAGAGTATGCTAACAGTTGAAGCTTGTTAACTTTTGTGTAACTTTTTTTTTTCTTTTTTTTTTCTTTCCCCAAACCTACTGTCGCTTACTATACCCAAAGCTCATATGGCACTTGTCAAAATTTGGGCTATTATTACCTAATTTCCATTTGTTGAAATATTGTGCACTTGTATATTGGGGCTTGGAGAATCCCTTTTTGCTGAACTGGATACTGAAAAGTAGACTGACTGACAGAATAAACAAGTTACTTTGTAAATGTGAAAGCTTGATTAGGAGGTGATGTTCTTAACTTGGACTGGGTGAGGATATAGCAGATTTGCACAAGTACTTGTGCCTTGTTAGCATAGTCTTACAACTGGTATTTTAGCTTCTTTTGAAGACATGAAATGGTCTTTAAAAATTATCTGTTTAAGTCCTTACTGTGTAGATATTTTCTAGAGATGAAGTTTTATGTACGCCTAATTATTTTTAGCAGTATTAATTGCAGAATTGCAGCTCGTGTAAACACTACATTGTTTGAAGAAGCCGCTTTGAGCTAGTGAGCTAAGCTTCCTTTACAAAACTAAATGTCAGAAACTTAATTTTACTCTTCCAGTAGCAGCTGGTGAACCGAAGAGCCTGTCCTGTTCTTTGTGCTGCATGGGTCAAGTTTTCACTTAAAAAAACAAAACAAAACAACCCAACAACACTACAGGCTAACTTTTAGCAGTGCTACCTCCTTTCTGTCAAAGTACTGAATTCCTCTCTCGTTGTTTTTTGTCTTTGGAAAGGGATGGGAAACACATCAGTACTGTTTCACTTCGTCAGTTTGGATGTCTGAATACATTGCAAAGGTTTTCCACTCCCTGTCTCAGTTACGTACAATAGAAGTGTGTGATTTGCCACAATGTACTTTGTATATCATTCTTGCATAAGTGGCTAGAATTTGTACTATTATCTTTTTATGCATTTCATAACTTGTTTGTGTTGACAAAGCAAACCTGTTATCTGCAGAAGTTTTAGTATGTGCCATTTTTATAGTTAAGCCTGTGGTAAATACAAAAGTTCTGACTCAGGGCTTTTTAACAACTTTAAACATGTTCATAATGTTCTTCAGCACATCTTGGAGAATATTAGAGGTTTAATGACTGTACAGTGCCTTGATAGAACTATTGAATGGGCAGCAGCCATAGAGTCCTTACAGAATGCAAGTATCTTTTGAATCCAGTTGATGAGTTGACGTTAATATAATTGTAATACCCCTGCCGTGGATTTATAAACTTGTATATATCTTCTGTGAAGGAAAATTGGCAGATGTAGGTTTCGTTAAGCTTTCTGGAAGTTGTTTGATTGTTGCACCAGTCACCAGGGGCCTGAAGAGCATAGTAGTCAAATTTACAGAAGCAACATTTGTGATGAAATGTTCTGTATGTGACATTTTTAGTGTGAGGGGAGAGGTCATTGTGTAAACAAACATGTAAAAATAGCTGCTTTACTCTGGCCCAGGAAGTCTTTTATAAGAGAGAGTGAAATAATTGGCAACAAATCTGTATGTTTGCATGCCATTGCATAGTTAAAAAGATTTAAGTCTCATTGTGACCTTCTAGGAAATACTTTCTTTGTCTCAATTTTAGCGTCTTTATGAATGCAAACTGTTCATACTAGAAAACAGGTTTTACTGAACCACAGGAACATTTTTGCTTTTGTTAAAACCAACTTTGTATTTTCAGTAAATTGTAGATTTTGACATGACTGTGTATTGGATACATTTAAGGTTGTCTGTGTGACTGTAGTGGATCTCTGTATGCGGATAGCATTATATAATTGCTTTCATTAAAACTGCTTAGCAAGGTCTAAGCTTTTCAAAGGAAATGCAAATGTACTGTATGGTTAATAAAACTTATTATATATGCTGACTTTTTCAAAAGCTTTGATTTAAAAGTGTAATTGGTCTGAATTAATAGTGATTTTTTATGCACGCATCATTGGGATGGGACTGGTGGCTAATTTTGCTTCCTCTGTAATAGTGGTGTCACCACAATTAGAAAATTACACAGGTGAGGATGTGGGTGAACAAACGCTTGGTAACTGTTAGTTGTTGACATATAATGTTTAAAAGTGCACCGGACTTTATTTCTTGAGACAGTTTGCAATCCAAACTTCAAAAAATTGTGGTTCTTTATAACGTATCCCTGAAGAGTGAGTTTGTAGCAACATCGAAATGCTATGTGCCTTTGGATCTCCCAGATACTCAAATGCTGTTCAAGCTGTGTAAGCAGCACAGCGCACGGATGAAGGGTGGGTTGTGTAACAACAGCAAAGTTGATTTTAAATTTTTATCTATGGCGTGTGTGCAAATTTTTCTGTAAATACGCAGTTCATAATGCTGATTAGAGCTGCTGTTAAGTTTATATTAGTCTCCGGGTTTACTCGTAATTGAATGGCCTTTATAGATCTGGCTACACAAA
Source organism: Thinocorus orbignyianus (assembly GCA_013400375.1). NCBI lineage: Eukaryota > Metazoa > Chordata > Aves > Ciconiiformes > Thinocoridae > Thinocorus > Thinocorus orbignyianus. Next base: position 505,343 of record VXBW01000688.1, on the reverse strand, counting down.
TGGGGTCATTTAGAAATCTCCTGCCAGATACGGTGACGCCCGTGTTCTGAGACAACAGGTGCTGCACCATAGTTCATACTTTTAGGATTCAGTTTAATGTATGCATTCAAAAACATAAATATATATATATTTATGTAATGAAAGGCAACAAAACCAACCAGACTTAATGTTTTAATTTATCATAGTGTACAGCTGAAACGTGAATTGACAGAATAAAAAGTTTGCTTGCTTTCTTGGTTTCTTTTCATTTATCAAGATCTCTTCAACTTTGGTTTATATGACAGGTCTGTATGAAAACATAATCTTTTCAGATTTTTTTTAACTTTTTATTTGAAAACAGTTTATTAAAAAGACATTTTAAATAGCGACTTGTTCTTTTCTTTGGGACTTACAGGTCACATACCTATTCATTGAGAGTCACGGTAACAGCGTTGGCGTTGGCTTAAGGCTTGGTCTCTATGGTGAGCTTCTCTATGGAAGCTGCTGTCTTTGTTGGTGTTTGTACTGATGTTTTTAGATTTTGAGAAGGCTTCTTCATGCCATATAAAATAATTACTATACTTCATAAATACTGAATAATAGAATTAATTTCTGGATAATGCGCTTTGCTACTCTGACTAATTCCTGTTGTATCCAGTAATGCAGCCATGGGTTTGCAACAATGGTGATGAAGCTCTGGAGACTTCCTTCAGATTTGACATTTAGTTTCTTTGGGGAGGAATTAAAAAAAAAAATTATTTTGGAAAAATTAGCAGCAGTATTTGCATAATAAGTGGCAAGACTTTTCAGACTTGGTATTCCACAAGACAGAAAGGTAATTATAGTTAGTAGCATGCATAGGAAAGCTTTTAATTCGAAGAATGAAGCCTATCAACTCTGTTCTTGATGCTTATAAAAATAGTTTGGATGAAAAATACTGTAGAGATTTAAATACTTTGTTCCCTCTGCAGTGTTAAGAGAGTAGTATGTCCAGGCTATCCAGAAAGCGTTTTGGGGTTGGTTTTTTTGAGTAATGGTATGATGGATTGAAATATTTAAGTTACACAAGAAATGAAAAACCATGTTAGCTGCTAATGTAAAAATTTTCTTTCAAAACAAATCTGAGGGAGGTAAGTAGCCAAATCTGAGCTGTTTTCCCCGGCAATGCGCATACATCCTAAAACGTAGGAGTGATTTTTCCACAAGGGGTCAGTAGCAGCCTCCGTTTGCGACAAGGATTTTTGTAATATAAACACAAGGCAAACAAGGGATAAGGATGATGATGATTGCATTAATACGTGGGTGGACCAGACCTCACTTGTCCCCTTCTTCAAGCGGGCTAAGTATAATTAGCGTGTTTGCTGACTTCAGTAAGCACCATATTCTATCCTCTGACTCTCATGTGACATGAACATTGTTACTATTGATTAGGGCAAAGTTCCAGTGGAGTGTTTACCTTTAGCTCTAGTTGAAAGTATTCATTTAGTCTAGCTTTTTTTTTTTCAAAAGCATGCAGTTGGAGCAGATAAACTATATATGAGAGAGCTTGTCCAGTGGGCAGGGGAAAAGAATTCTTCTACGAGTGTCCCACATATTCTTAATGATAACCACAGTCTCCCTAGATGGCTAGAGCTGATTAATATTTTCCACCCTATAGTAACACAGCTTATAGTGAAATATGCTTTGAACCCTAGCAGTCTGCTCAGTGGAAGGAATGTCCAGCTTCTCAAGGCTTCCCTGAGTATGCGAGTTACTTGGAGACAGGAGTTTGAAGTAACTCATTATCTTTCTACCAAGAGGCTGAACAGACCAGACAGCTATTCCCTAGACAAAAATTTCCAACCCTTGTTCCAAAGTCATATTTCACAAATAGGAATCTTAAGTATGGTCAATGTTGTTCAGGTTGGTACAGGTTCTCACTTAGGCTTACTGAGCTAACAGGGGACCTTCCTTACCCTCAGGTTTTGCAACTTCTGTTATTCGCTTTTCCATCTCCTAACGGTTTCCATGTTGCGTATCTTCAGTGCTTCTGACCCTCGCTACTCAGGTCCTCTGATTCAGTTCTTTGTGGCAGCAGAACTGTGCATCCCATCTTTCTCAATATGTTCTTTCTCGTGATAGTGCTTTCCTTGACTCATTAAAATCAGTCTCCATTACACTGAATTTGGCAGAGTGCCTTCACTGAGCAGAGTGGGGCCCTATCCTTGTGTCTGACTCCGCTCTTAATTGCAGATATCGACGGGGAATTCCTGAAGTCAGCCTTAGTAAAATTTCCATTCATTTATCAGCAGCCCTTTATTCTCTATATTGGCAGTAGACAAAAACTTTGTGGCCACCACCTGGGTGGTAGTGGCAGGGTAGAGCTGCTGCTTCTAGGTACAGCTGTTCTCCACCGTCCAAGGAAAATCGGAAACAAGTAAATGTTTCAGGGTGAGTTGCTGGGTTGTTTTGTTTGTTTTTTTTTTAACCTTAGGCTGCCATTGTTAGCATATCTCAGGTTCAGCTTTTGGTGAAAAGGTACTTCCCAGAGAAACTCACAGCGGATGGAAGTTACTGTCTCCTAGTCATGTTTATCTTGCCCACTGAAGTTGGCCAGAGGAAGTCTGATCTGTTCCGTTCCATTCAGTAGGATTGCTTGCAAAAGCACAGGTTGTTTGCAAAAGGAAGGTTTCTAGTGTTGGGCTTCTTGCTGCCTCCACAGAGAAGTATTTAGATGTTCTGCCTCTTTGAATGAAGTACGTCTGAAACCACGTTCTAAGTTTCTAATCTATTAAGATTTCATAATCTCTCCACTGTTTACATGATCCTAATGTGTCTTGTGATATTATGCATGAAAACTATGCAACATAAATGGCAATTATGCAGCATTTATTTTCCAATGACAGTGTTACAGAATTTGTTGGACTTGAAACACAATGCTATTATTCTTCCTCTCTTCTTTCTTTGCCATGAGACCTGTAAAATGAAGGCTACTTCAGATCTATGTAGGCAAGGCTGCTTTTCCTAATGTAAAGGGCTTAGTTGTTTCTAGTTTGGCCTCACAACTCAGTGTCAAGCCCCCAAGGTTTTTGACTGTATTTGTCTAATCTACAGAGCAGGGTACTTACAGCACCTAATTCATATTATGGCTGAGGGAGTCTTCATGTAACTGTTGTCCTCTGAACCTCCCACCACTTCAAATGGAGGGCGTAGATTCTGGAAGCACTTCACATCATCTTGTTGGGATAGAAAAGTGTTAGAATAAGGATACAGGGAAACCTAGAACTAAAGTGCAGTCATAGGCCCAATTCTTAGGAATTTTGTGAGGTGACAAACTTGGATGGCAAATTTGACTCTGAGCAGAGTGGTCTCTTGAAGAGTTTTGAATTCTTCTGTTCCCTCTTCTGAGAGCTTGTATCATGGATACACCGAGTCCTGCTGTTACCCTGCCATCTGCTTGGCTTTGCACGTCCCGGTGCTGCAGGTAAGTCCCTCAGCGCCCCATCTCCCTGGAATAGTATGTCCTGGAGTTAAACTGGAACTGTTCCGCATGTGGAGAAATAAGGTGTGGGAGTTACAAGCCACTCCCTGTTGCAGAAGTTATGGATCTGCTGTTCTTTCTTTCCCCAGGACACGTGCGAAGAAGGTGTAATGGGGAAGTGGTCTTGCATTTGCTGTGAACTGTGAGTGCCTGAGAAGGGGCAGCGGTGTAAAAAGCTGCTGCAGATCAGCTGGTCAGTAGTGAGCTGCATGAGGTCCTTGCCCTGCAGCAGGCGGGTGGTAGTTGGAGGCTACTTAGACTTTTACAGTGTTGCAGCCAAGTCAGTTTGAGTGAACTAAGCTCTCTGGGCATCTACTTACCTGGGAAGCAACGTCAGGGCAGGACAAGTAGCATGGAGATGAATTAAACATGAAAAGCATCTCTTCGTTAACAAGGTTGGGATACCAGACATTTAATTTCAGGCTTTATCTGCTATGCTGAATTGAATCTTGGTGACACCAAGATTTGGTAAGCTCTTGTTGAACACTCCAGGAAACATTAGTCACTGGCTGACTTCATAGCTTTGCTTTTGCAGGAGTTTCTCAACTTTGAGGAGGTAGTCAAATAGTCTTAAGAAAAGAAAAAAAAACACCTAAAAACATCTAGAGGGGAGGATTTAGCAAGGGAAGTATCTTCCCCCCCTTGTGAATGTGAACTGTGCCTAGTTTTCGGGGTTTTTAGCCAATTTTCATTTAGCCAAAAATGCTGCTGTAATTGCTACTTGCTGCCTGGATTGGCTGAAATCAAACATGTACCACACGTGTCTGTCCCATCTGTTCCCTGCCACCAACCCACCTCTCCTGAGTACTTCACTCCACAGGGTGTGAGGCTGTGGGGTTATAGGAGACCTGGCGTTGTCCTCTGTAACTTCCCAGGATGAGGAAAGGACTATGTTGATTTGCCCTGGTCTTTTTCTTTCTGATCATCTTCAATTCTCAAGAACGGCTGCCTTACTTTTTTCAAATGGCACATAGTTTTGAGAGGAAATCAATGGGGGCATTACTGCTGTGTCTGGAATTCTTGGATTTTGCCCATCCTTTCCTATACAATTAAGCCTGACTGTTTTATTGGGCACAGGTGTTTAACCATTAAGCTAACCAGCTCTGATATTCATAGGAATATTAATAGATGTGGCCTGAGGCTGGCAGTATTTTTCTAGGGAAGATCGGTAAGGGCTCGGTGTGTTTTAGGTTAAGCTCTTCCCCATCATGGCCAAATGCTGACTTGGGCAGTGGGGTGTGAGCTGCAGTGTTAGGCTTTTGCTTGGAGGGTAAATACAGCTTAAGACATCTTTGTGGCACCCGTACCCTGTCAGTAGTAGCTAGTAGTGGGAGCAGAAGTGCAGTGCATCCGTGGTAGCATCACATTCTTCATCTGACTTCTCCTGAAGGGTGGCTAGCCCAAGAGAAGGTCAGGAGAACCACAGAGGACCTGGATGTAGACCACCCCACAGTGCTCGGTACCTTGCCCCAAAACTCTAGAAAGAGGTTGCTAAGCAGCCGTGTGTATCTTTGGATCACTTGCCAGTGGGTTAGAAACAGGGGCATCTAAAAGGCACCAACTTTCAATGTTTGAGTGAAAGTGTCCCTCCCCACACTTTATTAATTTATTTCCTGCTGGTAGGCAAAGAACATCTGAGGGAAGAAGAGAAACTAACGAGTCTAGCTTATTTTGCTACAAAGAGTGTATAGGCAGGATTGCAGACCTCTGTAGATAGCTGTGAGTCTGGACAGGCAAAAAACCCCCCAAAACAGAGGGAGAGGGGGAGGAGAGAGAGGTCTTTAATGACGTGTTAGGTTATTGATGGAATTTCTAAGGCAGAGGAGAACTGCCTGCCCTGGAGCTGAGGTGGGTAGTGTTACCCACAGTATCTGCTTGCTTGCACATACTTCATTTTTATTTTATTGTTGGGGTCAAAGATAAGCTGGTGGCTCTGTTAAGTGTGGTGAGTAGCTGGGAAGAGCAGTGTGGTTCTGCTGAGCTTAGCTGCCAAAACTGGAGCAAGCCAAGGGAGAGTGGTTCTTTTGTCAGGGACAGAAACGTGGTCTGACACAGCTTTCTTATCAAAGGGAAGGATTTTTCACTTCAGGAGGAAGTTTGGCTGGGAAGGCATTGGATAGCACTTTTGATATTTTATTTTTTTTCAGCTCTGCAGGAAGTCCTGAATAAATGTGTTTTCCATGAATATAATAGTTCTGCTTCTGACCCTTCTCTGCAGAGAACATTTGTGGCCATAGATGCGGGAAATACTGTAAAGTTAACTAAAATGCTTCTAATCAGACTAAGCCAGCAAACACACTTTGTGTGCTCACAGCCAGGAGCCATTTGCTCTTGGTTCATGCCATAGGGCAGATGAAAAGTAGTTCTCTTCTTTATCTAATTATTTATTCCAAGTATTTTTGAAGTTTCCCTTGATACTTCCAAACTTAGAGTTAAATTAAAGCTAGCCTTTTTCTTTTGGTGAACACTTTGTGTTAATAGAAGCTATTTGTTTATGTTCCAGCTTAAACTTGGATGATTTTGTTCAAGCGTTAGAACCTCTGTGTGTGTGTGTGTGTGTGTGTTATAGAGAAGTTGCTCTATTAGAGCAGATGAAACAGGCTATCTTCTAATTGAGGCTGTTAGACTGGGATTTATTAGATTTGGTTTCCACAGGTTTCCTGTGAGTCTTTACTCAAGTCGCTTAGCTCTGCATTTCCCCTCTTTCCAATGTGTGAAATGAGAAAAATCCTGTGTAGGGCTACTGAAAGAAACCTGCTGGTGTGTGGCTGCAAAAGCATAAATGAGTTCCTGAGTGGCTGAAATGCCTTCCCTGCCACTCAGGCACGTGGTGCTGCACCAGCTCAGTTTAGTGTTTTCTCGAAAAACCAAATCCTCAGCACTGGTGCTACTTCACAGTCTTGCCAAAGACCAAATAGGCATAAAACGAACTAATATTTTCCGCGCCCAAGCAGTGGGAATTATTAATTAACTAGTAATTAGGCACAAATGTATGTTTTATTATACATAACAAGTGACCCTTGGTCATTGTTTACTTATTAAAGCTATTAATGGAAGACAGCTGTATTGAGTGCAGCTACTGAGATACAATAATTAAGTAAGCTGACAAAATGCCAGCTTTTGGGTGGCAACGTTTTTCTGAGTTTCTCGCTGATCTTGTCAGTGTTCTGAAGCATTTTAGTAATGACTCTCTGAAACTGGACCTGCCACAGCCAGTGGGTGGCACTGCGAGCATTGGAGTGAGGGAAGGACAATTTTGGGAAAGGAGAATAAAAGTTCAAGTGTAAATTTTGGGTTTGTTTCTCTCTTTTTTTTTTTTTTTTTCTTTTTTTAAGCTAGAAATAAATGCAGAAAACTAGACAAATTAAACCCTTTCTTACTAACTGTGTGGTTGCCAAGATGTTTCTTGGAGATGTTTAGAAGGATTCAAAATGCTTAAAAGCTTTTAAAAAATAAATATCCCAGATGGCTGAGGCTAGATGCTCTGATGGAAGTTGGCAGAAATGTGACTTCTACAGTCATACTGGCCCCAAATGCCCACTTACTTCCCAGTTCAGAATGCCATACACCTTTAGTATGATGTTGGGTTAGAAAAGAAAAGAAAAAAAGAAAAAAAAAAAAAACAGAAGAGAGCAGGCTTCCCTGAAAGACTTTAGAACCACTTATGTGAAATCCTTGGTGTTTGCAGATCTAAGTGCCAAAGGTCACACTGACTCAAAGCACCCATCTTCCCCAGAGAGCTCGCCGGCCCCGAAACCTGAAGAAAAGCCCCTCCTGAGCTGGTGCTGGGAGAAGATGAGCACAGACCCTCTGGGCCAGCCCTCCCCTCGGCACAAACAAGGCAGCCGCTCAGGCTTTGAACTGTTTACATGATGTGCATTACCTAACGGTGCCTGCTTTTTTGGAAGGGCCTCTCTTACACAGGTCGTTGCTAAGGCCCGCGTTGTCTCTGCCCATGTTATCGTGAGGATGACAGTTTAAACAGGCCTTATCGCTGTGTATTCAATCAAGGTTTATGAGGGCTGATAAAGATGTCACCTACTTGCTTTGTGTGTTCATAAAAAACCCTATTCCCCAGTAGGACTTTGCTGTATTATGTTCTTTTTTTTTTTTCTTCGCTGGTTTTTAGCCATTTCTTGAAGAGAGAGGTACGTGTAAGAAGGGAAGGCGTCTCACTTACTTTAGTATTTCTACTGTTTCTGTGGGAAACCAAAAAAAAAATCCCCCAAAACAACCAAAATTCATAGCTGGGTTGACACAACCCTATCTGTATTTAATATCTTATGTTATCGTAATTGCTTATTTAATAATTCAGTAAACTTTCCTTTGCACAAGGCAGTAAAGTGGCTGGTGTGCACCTCGCTGCCTCACGTTGCTGCTGAAGGTGGCTGAGAAGGGACTCGGTGCTACTCAGTTATGGTGGAAGATGTTGTAGATCGAGCTCCCATTGCCCTTTTTCCTGAGGGAGGCTGCGTGTTTGCAACACAGAAATGTAAAACCCCTTGACTTACTCTTTTGATTGTATATCAAAACTGAAGAAATGACTGCCATAAATAAGTAGTCGTGTAAATTGCGTCACTAATTTTCAGGTTGCTGTGAATGGTAATAGAAAGTAGGCAAAGGTCGAGTCTTTCTTCGTCTTTGCTTGTAAGCTCCTTCATTTCAAGATTATTTTTTTTTCAATCCCTGTCCTTTTCCTAGCTATAGTTTAAAATAAGCACGTTGTCCGAACTGCATCTGCCAATCTTCAGAAAAATCTTACTTCTACAGTAAGCAGAAGTTGCTCAGTTGCATTCTTGTTGTTTTAAGTAAAATTTGTTGTAAAACAAAACAGATATACAAAACCATCATAAAAAATGATTAGTTGCAGCTGTTTGCTGTATTATAAAAGAAGGCAATGTCGAAGGAATCTATTGGCTAAGAAGAATTGAAAATATCTAGCAGGCCCAAGACCCTAGTTCAGGCACAAATCTACTGAGATTAAGCATGCATGTTTGGAGTCTTTTGAAAAATGGGAAGACGCTGAATGGATTCCTTAGATCCTCAGGTCACAGTAAATTCCTGTTATTGATGCGGCAGCATGTTGGCCCTCTCTGCATCCTATAAACTTTGTGAATACTGATGGCTGCTGGCATTTCAGAAATGATTCTGTCACTGTTTACAGTTTTGCTGCTGCTGGCAAGCGCTGGCCTATCAAAAGCTCTAGCGCTGTGCATGTGCATTTCATAATAAAATGTTATTCTATGAGGATAATAACACTTACTAGAGATCAGTAATAAAATGAAAAACAGAGCCTCTCCACCATCACTTGTTAGCACTTCTAATGATTGTTTGCTTATTAACGCTAATTTGTTATATGCTTCCATTTTAGCTCTGTGCTGGCTGGTCTAAGCAATGAGGCACTTGTATATGTAACATTTGTGAATAGCTGTGCTGGCCTACTGGTCTCTGCAATAAAAGTTACTGTAGCATGATCTGGTCTGCTTTTTGTGAAATGTTTTATATCAGAATCAATTGTTGACCCCTATCTTATCCATTCACTCTATCTGTTTGCCTTTAAACAGTAGTCACGGTGCTCTCTAGAATATTTGCCTGGGGTGAAGCTATGTTACCTGCTGCACTAGCGTCTGTTTAGCCTTGACCATGAAATACGCTCCAGTCACCCAGTAATATGGTATTTTTTTGAAGCAGAATTGCTGTTTTGTGCTATAGGATCTCTGGAATGTGGCAGAGTGGAGTCCAGTGTGTCCATTAGGTCTTGCACCTTAGGGCTTTGTAAATACAACACTCTACTTTCTGTGTTCCATTCTTTATTATCACTCCGGAATGTCTGTGGGCTCCAGAAGATTAAGAATCTGCTTTACTAATGTATTGTGTAGACAAATAAGAATAATACAGGTTTTGCTGAAGACTGTACACAGCAAAGCCATCTATCTGCCTTCTTCTCTGAGGGAGACATATTTGGACAACTCCATCTTCTGATTTGGATATCTCTGTGAAATCCTAATTAATATTTAAGATTTTTTATAATTTTCCTGGGATTTTTTTCTTCTTCTGTCTCTTGTGTCTGCTTGCCTTAAAACTAAACAAACGAAGTAATTCTCAACCTCTTGTTTTTCTTAAAGTAGTTGACTGTGGGCATTCTAAAACCACAATTGGTGGTTTTGGCCTCTTGGTATTTTTGGAGTTAAAACAGAAAGTGTCTTGATTCCAGCCAATTGATGAGTTCAGGAATCCTCATTTACTCAGTGGGCGATTTTGACAGGGTGTGGAAAGGGGATCTGAAGGATGGCAATGAAAGATACCTTTGGAGCCATTTCCAGTTTCTGTGTGGAAGCCCTATGCCAGACACGTGTGCTTACACAAATTCTGCTAAATTGCCAGAATGTGGTTGCCATCCAAAAGCTTGTCTGGCATTGGGTGTATATTGATTTCTATTTTCTCATGTAAACCTAGAAAAAGTGTATGAGAGCAGACTATTGATTAGGCTAAAAAAACTGATGATAATCCTGTATAGAAAAATAAACTGAATTAAATATTAACAAGGCGAAGAGAACTCTAGTGTGTTTCTAGTGGAATGAGAAGGCATTCTCAGTGATGTTTTTCCTTTTATTCTTCATTGGATCAGGCAATATACTCAGTTGTGTTCGCGCAGCTCTCAGTTTAGCCATGCCTTGTAGTCATTCCACCTGCAGTATCAAACCTTGAACATTGAGCTGGATGGAAACTACACTTCACCACAGTTCTTGGCATTGGTGGTTGTCTTCACAGGGGCTTAGGCTGCTATCAGCATCCTTTGGAAGAGCATCAAGAGGTATCCGGAGGGTTGCAATCACTTCTCCCTTTACATATTGAGAGAGGAACCTTGGTAAACCAGGAAGAAGAGGGCCTCTGTTATGGGAAAAGCTATGAATAAATTGTGTGTGCTGACACCACCACCTTCCCAGAGCACGCTGCTGCCTCGTGGAGGGAGTTTGGGTACAGCAGTGATAAAGGCACAGTGGTGGCACTGGTGGTGCCATTGCTTTGCTGTGGTGTGTTGTGCGGTAGCCATGACACCTGGTGATAGGTAAGTGTGTGGGTGGTTGCTGTGTTGGGGTGTGATTAGATATTTATTGGTAACAGCCATGCTGGTCCAGTATAAAAGATGACTGAGGCCTCTGCAGGTCTGTTGAGAAGGCTTGCTCGCAAGTTTGTGGCATCCGTATGTAGGCTGGTGTTTACAGGTGCTTGGAGGCTCACCAATGGACAGCCTTGTTAGTCCAGTTCCTACAGAGATGTGAGTAGCTCCACGCACTGGGAGATTGCCAGCCCTTGTCCATGAGGATGTGGCAATCAATTTTCTCTGTTAAGAAAGAAGAGGAAGAAGTCTTCTCCCCAGCTGTCATTCTAAAAGCAGTTGCTTACAGTATTTCATGATTTGTTCTTTCCTGTCCGCAGAAAAGTTCAGGGAAATACAGTGAATGTAAGTTTAGGGCTTGTTTCTTTTTAAGATATCTTTCACATATCTTTAGAGGAGACCTAAAGACCGTTGATTGAAAACTATTGCTCTGGAGAGCAGAATGGCTAAATCCAATCAAAGAGTTTATCCCATAGGTATTTGCATACCTCCCTCAAATTTATGGAAATGTCAATAGCATTGATTTATTAACTGGAAAATTTCATTTTTTCTAATTAGTGAAATTACAATGCAGGCCAGCCATGAAATTTTGTTGTTGTAACCCTTATCTACCTTTCCTGCGATGTTACTGCTACATGTGCTAATCTAAATGTAAATTGTAAGCTCTGTGGGACTGGGTCTGTCCCTTGCATTTGAAACATCACTCTCCCTTCTTTTTGTGTGCTTGGAGTTTTTTTATTATTAAATGTTTTCACATGTTCCTCTGAGGAGAAAGCCTATAGCTTGCCTTATGTGATCCTTGATGATTCCTGAATTCATGTCCTTAATCGAGACCACTCGCGACCTCCCTTTTCGACCATGAATCAGACTATCTGCAATAAGCCAGCAGCACAGAACATATTTTAAGATCTTTGCACCATGTCCCACCAGAGCCTCCTCATTCCCCCCATGACCAGGAAAAATGAATTGACTGTGCAAGATGCCTGATGATCAACAAACTAGAATTGTTTGGGAAAAACTAAAAAGAAATGGGTGGGCGGAGGGAGTTACAAAAAGCCAGAGAACACCCTGTGGTTACTTCTCCCCCTCTCGTGAATGGAGGTCCTACTCTGGTGCAGCTGTGGTGGTGAAGCCTGGGCTGGGAGAAGGTTTTTGGATGTGTAGGCTCCTGGCTATAGAGGGGTTTTATGGGTCAAAACCAATACCTGTGTGTTACTCCATATAAATAAATCATATGCCTGTAGAATACATGCTATAGTTTGCTGCTGGGTCCTGGGGGAAGAGGAAAGTAATTTAGCACAGCTGGATGCTTGTTTGTCTTCTAAATTGTTTTCATGGTTTAAAAGAATAGCTTCCTAAATCGCTGTCTTATGAAAAAAGCAGGGTGTGGGGCTGCACCAGAGTGCAAATGCACCGGCGTCACTTTAATTAAAAAATCTGCTCTCCCATTTACCTTCCAAAACATCCCTGTTCCCTCTACCAAAGGAATTCTTACCTAATCCGATCTAGCAGCTGTTGTCTGCCAAATGGCCAGCCTGGGCCACTGGCCGAGTCCACCAGGGCCAGGGGCGCTCCCCCTCTCCCAGGCTGCAAGCGGCTCTGTGTGAAACCTCTTCCCTTCACTTGAACTCGGCTGAGGAGTCCCTGCGGTGTGCGGAGACTGAACTAGCCATTGCAGCAAAAAAGAAACAAACCCAAACTCATTTACATGCTCCCCAAAGACCTTGTTAAGTGTCCGGCACAACCTAGGCTGAGGACCCGCTGGAGATGTTGGGATGCCAAGAGGTGCTGCGTTGGTGCTAACCTCTGTGCTTAGTGGGGCAAGTAATTTCTTCACCACCACCCTCATCAGTGAATAAAACCAGGTTTTTGTGAGCCCAATGAAAACTGTATGAATTATTTGAGGGGCTTTGAAGACTGCAAGTGATGAATTAGTGCTAATTAAGGAGATGCTTAATCTGAAGGCTTCCTTGCTTTTGTGTGTGATCCATCTAAGTGAGTGACCTGCCCCAGGTTGGGTGCTGCAGCCCATGTGCTTAGAAACTACAGGGAACGGGCTGTAAATATCTGTGCGTTCAGCTCAGCTGTCTGAGGAAAAGTGGGAAACCAGTTCTGGTGTTCGATCTCCATGGCTAGTAGCAACCAACCCAGCAGTTGCTCTCAGCTGAAAGACTCATGAAAGCCGGCCAGCCCAATAAAACGTTGCTGTGTGAGTAGCAGCAGCACCAAAGATATGGTTTCTCCACAGTTTCTGGTCTATAAAATGGTAGGTTCTGGCAATGGGGAGTTGGAAGAAAACAGTGTGGCTCAGGGTACATGGAGAACATGGGACCTTGTCAGATATATGCCCCCTTTTAAAAATGCAAATTGATAAATAAACACTGAAACAATAGGGCTCCGCTAATCCTGTTACAAAGGGTAAATTGCTAATCTGACTCCCCAGCCAGGATGGCTGCTTCACCTTAACAATAGCTGCATTTATACCTTATGTTTTACTTGTAAGCTGACATGTAGTGAATTGGAAAGGGCTTGGGCTCACCTGCTTGGTGGGGGAGGGCGGCTAATCCTTTCATGCCCTGCACACTCGGGGAGCAATGCTGCCATTCGATCGTGCTGCAGCAAAAAGGCCAGCACGGCGCTGCCAAATTTTTAGCCACGTTAAACTCGGTTGTGCTCATGCTTTAACAATGCTGCCAGTGTCTCCAGGAAGGGCAAAGAGAAAGGTCTATTCATGTCTTCACATTGTGAGTACCTGCGGGCCTGCTCTTCAGAGGCACTGGGCACCCCCAAGACCGGGTGCTGAGTTCACCAACTTTCGGCAGCCTTGTTTTTCCCTTGCTAGTGAATTATTGGCAGCCAAACATGCATGTACCTGTCTTTAACAGCCTGCTCCTGGGTGACAAAACCATGGTGGAAAACCAGCAGGAATGGAGAAGGGTCTGAGCGCCCTTGTTCACCACCTTGCCCTGGCTGGGGACTGGGAGCTTGACACTGAGCCTGTGTGGTGGGTTACCAGAAGGGTGGATCAGTGCCAAGGACTTGATGACTAGGTTGTGCGAGTCCTTGCCTTGCCTAGCATTGGTGAAGATTTTATTAGTTTAACAGAATTGCTTGTGGTAATATTAGGTAAATCCTGGCTCGGAGTTTTGTCCCTAGCTGCTGCAGCTTCTCGGTCTTCCCTGCCTGCTTTCCCTCCCCCTTTTAATTTTGTCTCCAGCATTAGGTCTGAGCCAAAGAGATGGAAATAAGATTTTTCTTGCTGTATTCAGTCAGTAAAATGTCTCCAGACTCATGAGCCTGTTTGGGAATCAGGGAAACAAGGAAAATCTATAGCTGTAAACTCACAAGTTTAAGGCAATTTGATGCAGAAGGGGGACTGAACTGACATATTTCAGTAGGCAACAGACCTGTGGGGTACTCTCTTCCATGTAATCACCTCTGTATGAGGACAGAAGTGGAAAATCAGGATGTTCTCTCTATTTTTCATCCCTGGAGGGATTATATTTGTAATCTTCCAGTGTCATGGAAGATTAACCTCAACCTGTATGTTTCCCAGGAGAAATTGCAACTGGCATAGCAAATCATGTAGCTTGTATGTAAGGGATTCTTTGGAGAGGGAAGCAGGAGCAGTCATGAGTCCAATGTGCCAGAAAGACTTTGAAGGGTCTTCATTAGACATTGCTGGTCTGAGATCTTCTCCTCATTACCGGGAGTATTAGTGCAGCATCAGCTCAAAGTAAAGTCTAGCCAAGGAAAGAATGCTGTCATTTTTGTTATCTGTTAGTAGATTAGGAAGAATTAAAGACTGGGAAATTGGTTATTAGAACTTAAAACCTACTGGCTCATAAAGACCTACAAGTTTGATTATTTCTTAAGCACAGATTTCAACCTCAGCTAGTTCAAATGAAAAGTGCCTGTTCCTTTTGCTTTGATTAATGAAGGCAGAGCTGGCACATGTAGCGCCAATAGAATGATTATAGAAAGAAGTTGTTTAATCTTCATTTCTGTCTCACAGAACTAAGGAAAACTCACACATTAGATTATTGATCATCATTTTTATTAGAACATTGATTCAAACTATTGAATTTGAGAGTTCAGTGTGAGGTTAATGAACAGCAAATGTAAGTACCTATATTTAAGAAGGCAGGGGTTTGGAATTTTAATACCTATTCCCTTGTCAATCCAGCCTTAAATACTAGAAAATATTCAGTACTGTTTCTTAGGGAAATAATTATTAAATGCACTCAGGCAAGTGACCAAGAGGGGGAAAAAAAAGAGCAAAACCTACTCATGACAGACTGCAGTGTTGTTTTCTTTTGTAATCTAACCATATTTATAGGTAGAAAAATACACTTTTTTTTTTTCATCTTTCACAACTTTATGAAGCATTTGTAATATTTTAATTACTGTTCTCATCATGTTTGAATTATGCTAAAATTTTTATTTAACATGGGTAAGGAACTGGCTAATAAGGCAACAACAGTGACTTATGTGGGAAAAAGAGAAAATAGACTTGAGGGACTTTTCTTGGCAGAGTTTCATGAAATAAATTTGGCGACCAAGTTGCATTAATATTTTCACCAAGTGTCAATGTAGGAGTGCGATGATGACCTGGAGTTGGGAAACATTATCCGTAAAAAGCGGGATTTGGATCTCCATAAGGAGAACGAAATAACCACAGTAGCAGAAGTGACGTGAAACGTAATACTGCAGAAGATAAGATCTCACAGCATTTAGGGAGAAATAATAAACATTTTGGCAATGAACTGAAGGATTCGGAGGGGGTGAAAGCTAGGGTGCTGTAGTGAGTCACAGGAAGTTGGATGTGGTATCAGTGCAACTCTTTCCAGGGAAGAGGGGAGCATCGTGAGCCAGGTGCTGGTGAGAGAGACCTCATGTGAAATGTTACATACGGTTCTGGGCAGCTGCCTTCGTAGGAAGAATTAAAAAGAAAAAAGAAACAGTCCACACTGAAAGCAGGTGCAGCACAAGGCTAACAGAATAACCAAGAGGCTGGAAAACCTGTCTTGTGAGAGGCTAAACCAGCTGCCCTCACACTCAGTGACGACAAAAGGGAAAAGGTGCAAAGAAGAGTAACTGGAACTGAAGGACAGTGAGTTTACGAAGTATACATTAAGTTAGTACAGAACCATGAACTGTAGATTTAAGAGTACAGGCTGTAGTTTTAATAGGAAATTTCCACGATTTGAGCAATGAAGTTCTGGATGAACCTTCCAAGCTAAGCAGCTTGGACAACCTGATAGACTTTTAAAGTGTTTAGCACACGGGTTATCAGAGTGGCAAAAGCGGCAGGCAGTGAAGCTGGTGGCAGGCAGGGCAATATCCATTTTAAGGCTGGCCTGTGTTTGAGACATCCTTAGGAAAGAAGGGCAGGAGCAGTCATGAAACAAGTGAACTGTGCTGGAAGGATGGAAAAGATGTGGAGGCTTTATGTCAGATAACACTTGTCTGAGGTATTGTCTTCTCTGCCAGGAGAGTGGTATTGGGTAGCTCAGAATAAATATGGTGAAATTTGCTAGATGGTAAATACTTAGATGGCAGTGGAGAAGAGACACTTGTGGAAAGTGATGGAGGAAGATGGCAGATTCTATTTCTGTGTTGTTTCTTTATTATTTTGTACACATGCATGCATCATGAAAAGCCTCGATATGTCCGGCTAAGGACAGGTTCCCAGAAATGCTGCCTTAAATTTTGCAAAGCAAAGGCAAAATGCCTTGCCTTTCTTGTAGGCAAGAAATTCCTTGCTTGCAGGAGGCAGGGGCAGGAATGAGCTCTGCAGCTGATGAGGGCAACAGCCCTTGTGCAATCTGTTGGGAGGTGTAAATCTCCGTGATGAGCAAAGTGAGAACCAGGCTCTGGTTGAGCCCATGCTGGAAGCTCTGAGACTCGCAATCTGCCCAGCTAAGTCCCTTTTTGGTCTGGGGGTACAATTGTGCTGAAACCTTCTGTGAGACCCGCGAGACTCATGCTGAAAGAGCAACTGAACAAAGGTCAAACCCAGAAAGGGAGAAAAAAAGCCCCAACAACAAGAAACTCTAAAACTGGTGGGGAAAATTACGGAAGGAGAGGAAGGAAGAGTGTCTCCTGGAAAATAAAGAACCTCATTGAACTTTAAATCTAGCCGAGACACCCAGAGTCAGCCTTGTTAAGTTAGAAAAGCTTAATCCAGCAAAAATGGGGAAGAAAAAGAAAATAATTTAAATGCTGGAGGAGTACACCATAACAATTTG
The DNA here is from genome assembly GCA_013400375.1 of Thinocorus orbignyianus. Lineage (NCBI taxonomy): Eukaryota > Metazoa > Chordata > Aves > Ciconiiformes > Thinocoridae > Thinocorus > Thinocorus orbignyianus. The sequence goes on along the minus strand of VXBW01000688.1, from coordinate 488,473 downwards.
CCCCTGTGGGATGCTCCTTCACATCCTGACTGTGCTGCTGGCCACAGCGGGATGCTGTGTGCCGTGATCCCTGTGACCAGGCTGATTTGCTTCTAGGTAGAGAAGAGAGGGGAAATGGGTGCAGAGAGCTCAAGTGTCTTGCTCTGGATCATCTAGGAGAGGAGGAATGTAACTCCGGACATGTGGCTGAAGCTAGCCTACAGAATGCAGTCCTTTGGCTGTACAGGAGAACCCCAACTCTGCAATCCTAAGCACACTCTGTGGAAAAAGTTAAAAGCAATCGCGAGAGAATTTTAATGCTATATTAATTGTTGATTCATGTGTGGCTGGAGCCGCCATGACCTGGAGGGCTGGTGTTTGATCCAGCTCCGAAGTGATAAATTGATCTGTAACTTACGCCGGTTCCCGTGCGTGGCAAAAGTCATCTGATAGAGACCAGCGGTGAAGGGTGTGACTTGGAGCCAGAGCCATGTCCTCCTGGGTGGGTGCGCGGTGGCAGCGTGAGTCACTAATTGCCTTTGGGAATAGCCCTCTGCACAGGAATGTTATCAGCACCTCCCCTGCCCAAATTGTTCCCCGCAGACCCCAGCAGCGTCGCTGGCCGCTGGCTGCTCAGAGTTACGTGCCTGTGTTCAGTTTCTTCTGCTTGAGAAAGGAGCAGCTGAAGGGCTTTAGCGAAGAATTGCTCCCAATCTGGTCCACACCAATGGTAAACAGCTTTTGCCTCTGATCACAAATGGCATGAAAAAAGACTACCCTGATAACTTTTTTTTACTGTGGGCGTTTGCTTTTGATCGCTCAAAAAATAAGGAATATTTTTTAGGAAATAGATGGAATTTTAAATATATATCAGATGTTTAGGCCAGATGGTTATTGAGTCAATGAATCATTTGCAATTGAGAAATATTTGCTCTCTCCACATGTTACTGACATCAGGAGTGCTTTTGTTATGGAGCATATGGAAGAGCAAGTCACTCTCTGAGCAACGGAGTGAACTGAGTCAGATTTTCATCAGCTTTCGCAGGAGTGGATTCTCTGAGCTTCAGCTGTTCCATGAGTGAACCATGCTGGTCTCTCCTGGTCTCTCTCTCTTGATCTCTACCCTTCTCTCCGCCTTGTTCCTCCCTTTTGTGCAGCTGTGTACTTTTCTCAAGCTCCTTTGAACTTGGTAACTTTGAGTTCAGTTTCTCAAATTTGGTTTGCCCAGGTTTCGGTTCCACAGAATGTAGAACTAAATACAAAATAGTGTAAATCTTAGGGCCAATTGTGATTATTAACATAAATAAGGGAGAGTATCTTGAAGTTTGTGAACATTGATGAGAATTGGGAGATCTGCATCATCTCCTAACCAGTAACTGTTCTTGAGAGTAAACAGTAATCACTACCTGCCTTGTTTTCCCATACCTCTGGATGAAGGATAACATCTGCAGAATTTCAGAGGTGCTGAAGTTATAGTTCTGTCGTATTTACAAAATATTTAGAGGTAGACAATTGTAATTCATGAATAACATTATTATTTTCCTAGATGTGGCTGCAGAGATAAATAACAGGTTTTGAAAGATTCAAATAGCAGTCTTTACCCCAATTTAATGTTGGATATTGAGAAGGTAAAACAAAAATATGAAAATAGTGTGTGGCATTTAATGTGTTATCCATGTAGATTCAAAAAGTTGTCATTCCTGTGAAAAGCAAATACACTTACGTGCTCTGTCCTAGAGGAAATACTATTATGTGGGTTTTTTTATTTCTGACGCACCCATTGACTTCTCTTGGTGGGTTCTTGGAGTCAGTAGGGCTGCTGCTCTTTTGTGTCACCTACTTAATTGAAACTGACTGTAAAGTTTTGGCTGAAATTTGTGTTTGGGTTATCAAGAACACAACAGCCTTAGGGACTCTGGCAACAAGGACAAAAACAAGCATTGCGTTTATCCAGCTTGCTTCTTCAGTTCTGTGGGTAGTTCCTTGATGCTATTTGGGCAGTAGGTCATCTAAGCATTTCCTCAAAGCTACCTGCCCAACAGGAAGTCATGAAAGGATTAAATGTATGCCAGCTGAAAATCCCCCACTGAAATGCTGTGGGGTTTTGCTGTGTTTCTGTAGTAGGTGCTTTCCTCTGAGCTCACGCGTGAAGAAATCTCCCGGACTGGAGCTGGACCAGAAAGGAGAAGCTAGACAATGTGGTAAAGTTGACGCTTTGAAACTATTTCCACTTATTTAAACAAATCTATTACCTGCTTGAATACCTGGAAGTACTCCAGAACTTCAACAGTTTATAATTTTCTCTTGTCTAATTCCCCTGGTTTATTTTCCCAGGCCTAGTAGCTGCTGTCTTGAAATGTTCACAGTAAGAAGGCAGAGAGGTCCCTGTTTTCACAGTCTTTGTCCCTGCAGTAGCAGGACTGGTATTACGGTGTCCCTGTGTTACGCCTCCACCCTAGGAGTCTTATAATGTTCAAGATTCAGGTCCGCAGGACGGGAACAAGGGCTTTGAGCAAGTGGTGAGCAGCGATAAGGGTCCTTGCCCTGAGGAAAGGCTGTAAAATCCAGCTAGGGTGGATGTCTATCAGCACAGGGGACTGCAGGAGCTGGGTTGTCTCCTGGGACAGGGGAATAAGGAGCTATTCAAGGCGTCTTGCTTGGGACTTTTAGAAAGGATAAAACCCAACGCTTTCTCAAGCAGTGGCTGGGCACGTTATTGCTTTGATTGCAAGGGGAAATCACCGAGGCGTGCACTGTTTAGAAGGATTTAAAAGCAGCTTGGTATATACACACAAGTGCTCCGTGGCACAAGCAGCTGTATTCATCTAAACGCTGCAAGGGTTGACAACTCCCCTTCCTTTGGGCTATAAACCAATTTCTTGTTGTGCCTTTAATTCCCCTCCGCTCTCAATAAAAAAATGATCCTGTTGGCCAGGTGCAATGTCAGAAAGCAGTCCCTGTCAAGCAAAGGCATTGGCCAGTGTCCATGGGACTTTATTAAATAATGGAGCACCACAGCAAAATATGACAGAAGTCCAACATTACTGACTGCAAATAAATAAAACACCGGTCTTTGACCACAGGGAAAAACTCGAGCTGTTTTGCACACAAATCTCTGGCCCTTGAAAAGACAGACTGGGGGAAGGGAAATTTAGTTCCTTTCATAATGTTAACCAGACCTGCTTCCTAGTAAGCACAGAGCTTGCCATTTTGTCTTTTCGGAGTGTTTTTCCTCAAAGTGGGAAGTGGGAATCCAGCTGCAAGGGTCAGCTCTGCAACTGAGCAGGGCGGGCAATGCTTTCCTTCCAGCCTTCAGTATTTAGGGTTTCTTCTGTTTTCCCTTTTGCTCAGCTGCAGCCTGTGCTTCCCATGCCTTTAGGACAAAGCTTGGCATCAGAACCCTGCACACTGTCTTCTCTTATCTGTTTGGATCAACAAAATAAGTTTTGACGTGCTTTCCTCCCCAAGTCACTTTACTAGCAACATCTTTCACATCTTCAACTGTGTGGGAATGGCTTTGCCATTTTTTGTTTTCCTGGGTTTTTGGCTTGCTTGCTTGTGAAGGAGAAATAAGCGTGGGTGGGGACAAATGTTTCCAAAGAAGCCAATGGTTTGGAGTAGCTCTTTGCTGAGACACCAGGGCAGGTATTTTGTGGCAGATTATTCAGTTGTTGACACACTGGGGACAGAAGTGCCTCGGTGAACCCTTATGCAATTAAAAACCTAAATTACCACCCACTTCTGAGCATTTGAACCAAGGCTTCTTCTGAGAACGGCTTTACTATACTGCTGGGAGTACCAATTCCCATTTACCTTCTACCTCCACGTCAGATTGATTTCCAGTGGTTTTTGTACCTGCATATATTCTATAATTTGTGTTCTTGAGTTTACACTTTGCAGTGGCAGGGGAAGTCTCATATGTGCTTTAGTGGCACTTTCCTATTGCATTTTATCTTGGTGTTCCTCATCTCAGCACGTTCCTTAGTGTACTTTTGATGAATGAGGAGACACTTTCCCAGAGAGAAACATCTTCCCCCACAGCCTGAGCCATGCCTGGGAGGACACCTATCACTCAGTTTGAATGCAGCTCCACTTGGGTGATATTGGCAGACCAATACAGATACTTTCTTTCCATTTCTGTTTATTATAGGTGGGTCCCACCATATGTTGATATAAACCTGATCTCATTCATACTTCTGACGTGCTTGCCTCTCCGATTTTTCTTGGCCCTGATTTCACAGTCCCTGAAGAATTACAGTTGCCACTTGTCAGTATAAATGTAGCCTCCATGGATCCATGTTCCTTGATGCCCACCTGTATTCTTGCTCTTTATTTAGGTTGAAATATCCATAGCGCTTAAAAGGGTTGAGCACTTTTGGAAAAATACAGTCTTTATCACATGTCTTTGCACACATCAGAGGCTGAGGGAAGTTGCCTGATGCATGAGGTGTGTGGAAGGAGTTAACAGCTTGTAAAATAGATGGAGACCTTACAGCATAACCAGAAAACAGTTCCTGGCAATATCAGAGTTTGCTTTTCTTGCTTAAAACTCCATTCCCTTTCCTTTCTAAGCCATTCGGCTCTTGATCTTCTCTTCCTGACCAGTCACTGTAGAACTTGTAAAGGTTTGTAGAGGCCATGCTGGAGAAGAAATCATGTTCTGTTTGAAAACCACTTTTATTTGCGTTTTCTTTTAGATGGTATGTAGAAAATTAGTCAGTCATGTGTGAGGAGAAAAGCTAACATCCCTTGTAACCAAGGAGTTGAATGCTCTATATACCTGGGCAAACAGGTTGTAGAAGCCGCAATTAACCACCTTTGACTGTATAGTAACTTCAAGTTTTCAACTTTCATGGCCACTCGTTGGTGTTTGCAGAGCATTCCTACAGCATATGGTAACCTTTAGCCCAGCACAGACCTTCAGGAATCAGTGCAAAATCTCTGTCAATCCCATATGAGGCATATGGCTAATATTACACTATGGTTTAGCTCTTTTTGTTTGTTTGTTTGTTTGTTTGTTTTTGCTTTAAATACATCTGAGTCCACCAGCTCCCATTCAATATCAGCTTTAGGGCTGCCTGAAAGGCTACGTTGATACTAAAATACAAAGCATCTCATTTGCATGACAGTCGCACATAGGGTTCTCATTATTTTGGGAGCTGTATAAACATTTTAAAAGAAACAGTTCCTGCCTCACGACGTGCTTGCCATCTAAAGAAATGCAGCAGAGAAAGGGGCAGGAGACAGAGGCACGAAGTAATTCTGCAGCGTCTTGCATGAGATGACACAGCCAACGACTGATGGGCCCGGGAACAGGAGTCAGAATTCCTTGTCCATGTTGCCTCTCACCCACTATGTTCCCAGGGTGGACTGTTATTTTAAATGTTTGTGAAACATCTGCATGTATGAAAGACCAAATCATAAACCAAGTGCAGTTTTCTGCCTTTCTGTTCTGTCAGAAGCATTGTTTTAGGACCAAGGAAGGGGGACAGAAAGATCTGTTAAGCAATATCCCACAAGCAATATAAATCTCCTGAGAAAATAATGCTGCTTCTTCATCCTATCTGATTCCTGAAAGGCTTTCGTCCCTTGTAGGATGGTATTCACTTGCTCTCCCAGCATGTTCCCGAGGAGAAATGCTGTGCTGGGCAGGCATTGGAGCCCAGCTGTGATCCTGGCAGGGCAGGAGAGGAAGGATGAAAGGCAGCGGGTGTCCCAGCTGGCCTGCTAGCATTTGGACACTGTCACTTCTTTTCCCATAGCTTAAAGGAGACAAGGGTGGCAGTATGGAAAATTAAGTCTCTCTCCAGTTTCCTTAGCCTTGAACAAGAGTGTTGCCATACTGCTTCAAATTGTTGACTTAATGTGACGTTCTGCCTCAGTGTCTGACAACTTTTTGCTTTTCTTTTCTGTCCCCTTGAATAGAGGATGTGGGTGCACCGATAGGCAGTGCTATAAAAGACCTAGACCAGGTACAGTCTTTCGTCCAGGTTAATGACACAACACAGAACCAGTAAGGCTGGGGATGAAGTGACCAGCACAGCAAGGGAGAGCCAAGAGCTCTGGCTTGTGCCTTGGGAGGGAAAGAGTTCAGGTGGCCAAAGTGGTTGACAGTGTCTGCTCTACCCATTTCTTCAAGGAGCCTCCTCATACAGGGGCAGCAGCAGAGACAGAGGTGTGTCTCAGTCAGATTGTGGTATTGGAGCAGCCTTTTACCAGCAGCTAAAGCTGACAGGAATGTTGCTGCGATGGGAGGGTTTGTGTCCTCCTGCTGCTGCCCCAGTGCAGGGACCCAGTGACCTCTGGGACAGGGCAAGTGGCGATGGATGATGGTCGTGCTTGGGATTTCTGTCTGTCTGCTCAAGCAGTTTGATAGGACATTCTGCTTGCCAGTATCTCTGCTCCCTCTGAGGATGAGCAACCCAGTCTCCATGGCATTCCCACTGATCTGGTACGTTTTGTTCCTGTCTAACACAAGTGGGAGCTCTGGGCAACTCAGAAAGTCAAGCCACAAGTGTTCACAATTACGCACTCAAGCAGTGAATGATCAGAATTTAAAAGATTCTTTTGAAAATCTAAATTCTAACAACTTCCCCAAAGCTACAGCAAAATGGTGGGAAAGTCACTCTGCTCCATGGCACATGGAGACAGGTGGTTACATGCACAAGCAAAAAGTTAATGCCCCTTGCAGTTAGTGCCCCTTTACCGCTGAAATATTGGTGGTATTTGAAAATACGTGTTCAGAAACCTTTCCTGCATCATTCAGAGGTGTCAGCTCTTCAAGAGCAGATTGAAGGAAGCATTGTTGGGAGAGAAACTGTAAAAATCAGGATGGCATCTTTTCCTGTCCTCCCCCACAGCAACCATTTAGGTTAGGATAAAAGCTGAGTCCGGGTTACCTTTTCTGGGACTTCTTTCTGTGAAGGCTTTGATACAAAAGCTGGGTAAATGATGGAAAAGTGTGTAATCTGAGAGATTGCTGAAGGGACTGAGGTGTGAAGGAAGACAAACTGTCAGTGACTGATGACTTTTTTCCTTATTTCTAAATCATGGGGAATACTAAAGTCTGCCTGATTATGACTGTGCACTAATGTAAAACGTTAAGATGAGCAGTTAAAAGTGGGTGCCTAAATCTAACGCCCTTAAATGTAGAGTTAAGTGTTTAAACAGAGAGGCTGATGGTGTCTGTGGCAGGAGGCCCCTTTGCTGCAGTGGGTTTGCTGGACTTTAGCTGGACTTTTTGCAAAAGCCCTGAGCATCCAACAGCTCCTGCTGAAGTCCTGGTTAAAATATTTTTCCATGTCCCGAAAGTGCTGAATTATGGATTTAAGAACCCGACTCTAGGCACCGTTTTTGTCTGTGTGAAAGATCTTGTTACAAGTATAATATAATAAATTGCACTAAAAAGATTTATGGCCTTTTTGCTTTTTTTGCTAGTGAATAGATGGAAAAAATCAGATTTTTTTTTTTTAATGCCTCTCAGTCAGTAGGGATTGCACTGGGAATTGTGCTAGGAGCACTCGCCTCCCAAGCTATTCTCCAAAGAAGGCTGTTTTCCCTGAGCTGGCTGAGCTGGTGGGCCCACTTGAGCATGGGTCCTTCTGGCTCCGAGCACGCACCGAGGATGCGCAGGGGTCGCAGCTGGTGCTTTGTGCCAGTAGGAAGCGGCGATGAGGCATCCCAGCCCTCTGAGATGAAGGACTTGTTTGAAATCTCCCTTCTCATGTCCTCTTCTTTTCATTTTTCGATCTTGCCCATCCAGACTGTGCCCGCAGTACCTCAACTCAGCCTGCAGTGAATTTCATTTGAAGAAAAAAGACAAAATGCAGGAAAAACTGCCAGCCAGAGCAGATCTGTGAGATCTTAAGGCAACTTTGCTGACAGTAAAAGTTCTGCAGCTTCAGTAAGCGGCTCTGGTTTGTCTGGCGAGAGAGCCACGTTTCGTCATTCCTAATTAATAGCGAGTCACAGGGCAGGAGAGCAACACGGTGGGTATGGTATCAAAATGTTTTTTCTCCTGACGCCTCTCTCATCCCCGTTCTTGTCCCTGCTTTCTCCTGCCTGCCACGTTGTCCCACCTTTTGTCACCATCTGTACATGGTTAGCTGGAGAATGTTTATTATATAATTTAGTTAACTTTCGAGCTGCAAGCCTGCCCGTTTGATGTGCCCTCCTGTTAATGCAAAGCACACCATTACTAGTTAATGATCATGAACTGTCATCACAGTCACTTTGAAAAGGTGACAGTGATGAATGGAGCCGGCGGCTCCCAGGGAGGTTGATCACTGAATGGACAGTAAAGTTTATTTAAGCCCCAGCCTGATAATGGCTCCGCATATTTCAGATGGATTGTTTCCACTCACTTCTGGGATAGCAGACATTCCCCAAATGATGCATCCCCACTGGCACCCCCCACCCTCCATCTCCTGCTCTCTTGTGGTAAGAGAAAGTCTCAAACCCGTTTCTGCATCTGCTGCCCCAACTGCTCCCCGGCCGTGCTGCAGCTCGCTGACCAAAAGAAGGGAAATCCCTGGGCAAAATTTCCTCTCGGCTTTGAAGCAAGGAAAAGCCCCTCTTGGAGCTGCTTCCTGAGCGGGTGCACACAGCTGCTCCACAGGCTGGGGAAGGGGCTCACCCCCGGATTTAACTTACAGGGGCTTTTTTGTCAGGATCATGGTGGCTTGGCCAGAGCGAGGGCTTGGGGATGGGATTGCAAATAAAACCTGTATTTTCTAATAAAAGCAGCAGCAGGCCTTGGAGCTGGGAGACAACCCGGTGCTTTCGGGTTCAGAGCCTCCAGGTCCCAAGATAAACAAATCTGCTGGTGAGAGTGACCAGCGTTAGGTCAGGCTAAGGGTCGCTCAAAGGTCAAGCCGCCCCACAGCTTGGATATTTTGGTTGTGTATTTACCTTCCCAAAATGCACGGTGCATTGGAAGGCTCCTCACTCTGGGTCACGGAGCCGGGATCAGTCTGCCAACCAGTCCCTGTGGGGGTGGACATCCCTGGGACTTCCCAGGGAAAGACCCCCAGGAGAGCAGGGTCTTGTTGGCATGATTAGGGAGAGGGAGGGAGAGGACCTCTGGAGGGTGATAGCTCTTAGGGTAGGCAAGGTCTCTGGGCATCTGTGAGCAGGCAGAAGGTGCATGCGGTGACTTATGTTGGCAAACAGACATGGTTTTCTCAAGCTATGTCAAACCTGGAGCTTCATCACCTGACAGGAACCCAGGCTGCCAGATTGCACTGTCAGACCCTCACACATGCAGTGCTTGGGTCTGTCTTAAAGAGCTGGAGTCTCTTCAAAATCTGAAGAAACAGCAAAAAGTTCAAGACACTTACCATTTTTCTCTTTCTGACTTCTGAATCTTCAGAAGATCAGGCTTTCAAGCTTTACTGTGCAATCAGAAACACTAGAAGCACCCTATTATTTTTCCTAAGGTGTGAAAGTAGAGATATTTGATGAAAAGACTCAAAGCAGTAGGGAAACCATATCAGTGTCCACTAAAGGTTGACAACTGGCAAAGCACTGTAGAAGCTCAGCTGCTTCTCATCCCAATGCACCAGGAACAGTTCTTCTTGGGATGCGTGTCAGGACACGCTGCCTACAAACAAGCCAGTATTTTCTCCAGTTATTATCATGATTTTAGTGGGTACCGTGGCAAAGATACATATGTGATGGATATCCTGTAGCATAGATGGTGAATGTCCTGTGAAAGCTTAGACATTCAGCTTGTTCTGGCTCACCCATTCATTGAGGATGGTCCTCCTCTGCCCCACATGGCTCCCTGGACAGATTCAGAGGAAGGCTGGCAGGGTGAGATAAAAAAAAAGGAACCACTCATCCACACACCTGTCTACAGAAAACAAGTAGTCCTCAAAGCTTTAATATGGGTGTTCGGATGAGAGAAGGGAGGGAACCAAGTGACACAAAAAACCGTGCTGGGAGCAGGAGTAACTGTGTTGCAGCTTTGGTAGAGTCACAGCCCAGAGGGAAGGGGTTGGGGAGTTTCTACACACACACACACACACACGAATGTGTGAAACACACTGAAAGCATTTCTTGCTACATAAATTTTGATCCGTTCTCCATGGCAGCCACAGGATAATATTTCGAGGCGTTATCCTCATTAGAAGGATGAGAAGGAGCCTGTCATCCAACAGTAGCTTCTGGATGATCTGCTGGTATGTAGTACTTGTATGGCATGATCAAAACCGGGAGTTGTTAAGTCTTAACTCCACAGGAAAATTGTACCAATTTAAGTAGATAATAATTTGTCTAAAGTTTAAACAATATCAAGCTTTACTTTCAAAGCAAAATAAGGACACTGCCACAAGGGAGCCACATTAACCAGCCCATTTATAAACTGACAGGGCTTTTTCTGGTAGACAAGCCTATAAACCACTTTCTGGTATCTCATATTGCAAGTTATCATGCACATTTAGGGGGTAACAATGGGTTTTTAGGAAAAATAAATCAATGAATGGAATTAACGATCGCTTTCATTGTCAAAATAAATGTTTTAAGTGAGCCACAGAGAGGGAGGCAAATTATTCTCATGAAGTTCTGAGGTTTGGGGGCGATGCCAGGGAGCTGCCGGTGGCGGAGGGCTGTCGAGCCTGGGCAGCACGGGTGTTCGCAGCAGTATTTCAAAGCAGAGCCACGTCCCTCAGAGAGAGACCTCCCCATCGGTGGCACCCAGGGAAGGCAGGACACCATCCATCAGCGGTGGCACCGGGCTTCGCCACCCTGAGCCACCTTCCTCCGACCTTCCCGGCACCGGGATCTGGCCGAAGGAAAGCCACCCGCATTTCCATGCTTCTTCTCCGGCCCTGTGCACAGAAGGGAGGCGTCTGTCCTTTTAAATTTGGGTTGAAACATTTTACCCCAGCGTCTGCAAACATTTAGACACAGAAGTGCTGCTGTTAACTGCCAGCCCATTGTCTGCCAGTGACAGTTTTCTCTGAAAGTCGCTGGCCGGGGGGTGAATGTTGATTGAGCAAATGAACACAAAGTGGGGAAGCCGCTGGCTGCGAATTGTGCTGCTGTTAGTTTAAACAACTTGAATAGAAATGCCATTATGCCGGGTGAGTCAGGGGAGCCGGGAGGAATATTCACAGAGAGCAAAATTTGCCGGCAGTGACTAGCACAGCGAGAGGGATGGAGCGTTTGGCCTTGATTGAGCTGTCACCCTGGGTATGCTTATTGTACCCACACTCCCTGCCTTCCAATGTGATTTAATCTGAGGCTTCTTCCTCCCTCCCTCCCTTCCTCCCTCTCTCTCTCCCAGCCTTCCTCTCTCTGCAGTGTTTAACCTGTGCTCTGTCTTACCCGCACAGTGTAGCCAAACCACGCGTACCCAAGGGATCTGCTCCATTCTCAGCCCGTACGTTCCCAGCCCTGCATGTTTTACCTGTTTATTCCCCCCCTCCCCCACCTTTTTTTTTTTTCTCTGGGATCTGCACCAGGATGCTGTATACCTTCTGCAGGTGGTGTGCAGGCCAGTATGGCCAGATGCTCAGTGGATCTGGCTGGGCTCTAGTAAAGCCAGGGCAGAAGCTCCAGCTAAAATGTGGCTTGCAGGCATTCCCTCGCCGGTGTGATAACACCCAAAAAACTGTCAACAAGGTGAGGATCAAAAGGTCTCCGCTCCATGCAAAATGCTTACTGAAACCCTCCTGGCTGACGGGAGGGTTGTGGAGACAGGGGAATAGAAACCACTGTCCATGCCACAGCTCGGCCACTCCCACCATTTCTCTGTGTGTGGGAAATGGTCGCACAGGTGAGAGTCTTCAAGGTCTGACTTACAATGCTATTAGTGTTGTAGATTTCAGACAAGGGTGGCTTCACGTTTGCCACGTCCTTTTCCTGAGGTGTTTTCCAGCCTCTGCTGCCATGCGTGAAGCAGCACCCTTGGGGCAGAGAGGTCTGTCCCCACAGGGTGTAAGGAGAGGGCTTGGAGAGGACAGCAGTGCCCGAGCCTGGCAAACTCTTTGAGCAACAAAGAGGAAGGAGAGGAAGGAGAATCCTGAGCGTTTAAAGAGTGCGGAAGCACTCACCCAAATGGAAGAAGTGAATGTTGCCTGATCAAACGGCAGTGAAATGAACATTTAAGAGAGATGAAACACCTGATAAATTAACGTTTGCATAAACCAGGATCTAGTCTGATTCCCATGGCTAGATAATTTGTGAGTGTGAGGCCTTGTGGCTGCAAAAAGAGACAAGCAGGATGAATTATTCAGATTATTTTCTCACCTGAATTTTCTCAGAAGGTGGAGGATCTTCCTGCCTCGCAGCCCTATGGGGGTAGCAGCCAGTGTCCAGTGTCTGAGCTTCACGGGGAGCAGGATATTTGATTATGGGAGACAGACATTGGTAGCTGATGCCATTAGTGCTGTTTTCCCAAGCTGGTGTGAATGCAGTAAAGCAAAGACTGTATAAAAGCAAAAGTCTTCAGTGCCTCCTGCCTGGAGGGCACACCAGTCTGTCTTGCTGCTGGAGGAAGATAACATCCCACAGCTTGTAGCTCCGTCCTGAGCCACCAAGCTCCTTGTGAGGCAAGAAGCGAGTCATATCTCATGAACAGTGAGGTCTACCCACCAAGACCCTCTCAAGCTGAGTTCTAGTTACTTGACCCCACCACACTCTCTGCTCTGCCATGCATGGGCCCACGCCAAAGCCATCACATGGTCAAGTTTTTGGTGAGCAGCTGGAGTACTGGGGCAAGGGACAGGGAGCCAGGGCTATCCCTGTCTCCCTCTCTGCTGGAGCAGTGTGGACAGGAGAAACTCTCCAGGCTGGGAGAAGGGATGGCACCAGGGACACCTCGTGAGCCCTGGTGGGGTGGAGACTGCCATTTGTCTCAGCAGCCACAGGGCACAGCCTGTCAGGCCTTCAGGCAGGTGTGGGTGAAGTATTGCTGCTTGTTAACACCCTCTTGCCAAGTACTGGCACCAACCCTGAGAGTAGGGAGTCGCCCGTCATCAGGATTGTCCTTCTGCTTGCTCCAGGCCTGGTGCTCCCCACAGCACAGTCCTGATGTCCAGCTGGTGGGAGGGACTCTGACCCCCTGCCTTGTGCCAAAGCAGTTAACCAGACCGAGCTGATCTTTCTAGCACCAGCCTTGGCTTCCATGGCTGGCATGATGCATCTGGCATGAGGGGTCAGGGCAGCATAGTCTGCCTGAGTGGAAGTGATGGTCTGTGTGCTTTGGCTGGTGTGTCTGGACATGGAAAGCATCAGTACAGGGCAGCTCAGGGACCATCCAGTCTAGGTTGTCATCCTCACACAAAAAGGATCAAAAAAGAGGGATTTTTTTCATGCTGGCAGGTGAAGCTTCCATGTCATCAGCGATATCTATGCCAATAAATTAAACAAAGCCAGGACATAGCGGTTCTATATCACTGAATTGCTGGCACTGTACCTGCATGGGTTTTGACCATGCCAGTTACCACCCCCTTGAGATGAGAGGCTTTCAGGTGTTTGCAGAAGCGGTGCCGACAGACCACATCGGTTGTGGCTGGTCTGTTTTGAGAGTCTGTGACATCGTTGTCCCAGAGCTGTCCTTCTCCCTCCATGTGGCCTCTAGCATCCCCTCTGTGCTGCCCATGTCCCAGGAGCTGGTGCTCAAACCTTCCTGCGCCTGTGCTCCCCTCTCCCCCATTCCCACACTTCATCCTTCTCCTGACCGACTGTCCACACCTACTCTTGTATCACCTCTTTATGAAAACACATCCCTGAGCTGCTTTTCTGCTCACGGCAGCCACACACAGAGTCATGTTGTCACATGCACCAGCTGGCACAGCCACACTGGCTGCTTAGGTAGGGGGACAGGCAGGGGACACAGAAGTGTCACCCTGGCTGCCATCCACACTGACACGGAGCTGGACAATGAAAAGCCAGCTTAATGCTGTTTTCATGGCAAGGCCTTCATTTACACCTCAGCTGGTATAAATGATGCCAGGGTTTAGCAGTCAATTTAATCCTTTTACTTCTGGTGTGAAGGAATGTGTGCTCACCGGCGCGGACTGCCCCACACAGACCCATCCTCAGCCACCTCCTTTGCTCCTGGAGGTTAGAAGTTCAGCAGGACCCTGCCGGTGGGAGGTTTTTCAGCATCCCCAACTGGGGAAACGTCGGTGTGTGCTGAAGCATCCTCGGGCGCAGGGATGAGAGCGTGTCCGTTCTGGGCTGGGCAGGTATAGGCTATACATAGCTTGGGTTCTGGACCGGCGGACAAAAGGAGCCTGTAAAGCTGCTGGGACTTGTGGTTATCAGCGGCTGGGGCAGGAAACATCCCACACCACAATAACCTCAACTCCACCTTATGTCAGCAAACCCTACAAACAGAAGGACCTGGCCGCGGGCTTTTGCACAGCCTGGTACAGTACACCGGAGCCTGCTCACATGGTGAACGGACGGAAAAACAACACGACTGGCCTGTTCTGATGGCAAGCAGATAAACCCTCGCTCTGCTCAGACGGGTATTGTTTCCTTCCCACTGGCCTTCTTGCTGCCACCGCCAAACACACGATAAAGCTTTGGCTTTTTATAGGGCTTCTGTTTGAGTTTGTGCTGATTTCAATGCAGTCATTCAAAATGAACACGCTTGGTGAATTGTTAATTCAAGTGCCCTGGAACACGGCAGTTAGGAAAAATGTAAAGATTATTATTAACTGGTTAATTCTGAGTGTGAATTCCCACCGCTGCTTGCATCAGAGTTAGAGTCTCTTCAGCTTTCCACAGCAGTAAACTTCAGAGCCAGGGCTGGCAAGGAAGGGACTGAATATGAACAAATGTAAAGAGCTGTATTTTTGTTTCTTAGGCCATAATTTTGGTCAAACTCTGACAATATTGCTGTTTCCGTGCCACCCGAGGTAGGTGGGGTTGTTGCTCCAGCTTGGATTTCATCAGAAAGGAAACCAGATGTTCACATGAGCTCTGTCATGTAGCACATCCCAGCACATCCATGTATGGCTAGAGGCAGGAAAGACCTATGGGACCTTTTAGTCCTTATGTTGCTGGTTCCCTAACCTACCACTGATGGGTTCAGATATTTTGATGAATTCTTGGTGCATTAGTGCATCCTGGGCCTCCTGCTGTTATTCTCCTGCTGTGCTGCAGCACCCGGATGGCAGCTGCACACCTGGGCATGCTCAGGCAGGAAGGGAAAGTGGGCAAGTGCCTGGCGCAGCTGGGCAGGAGGTTGGGTTTTAAGCTGGATGGCTTAACACAACAGCCTTTGGGAGAAAACTCAGTGCAGGTACTCTAACTACTGACAGCCAGTTTCCTTGCATTGCAGGAATGTGGGTGTTTGCTTCCTACACTATTTTAAGGTTGAACGGTCTTTCAGGAAAAATAAATAGATAACAAGATCTTTGCAAACACAAGGCAGTATTATCAAATGATTCTCTCCCATGTGCAGCTCATCCATAGCCCTTTCCCTCAGTATGTCTCCCATGCCCTCACATGTCACACTCTGGAAAATACTGACCTCCTTTAAATATTTCCTGAGAGGCTGAAGTGACTTCTGTCACTACCACAGTCACATCTGTCTGTGTACCTGCCAAGTATGTGGCTCTCTAATCCTTCAGACCTGCTTTGATTTTCATCTGTCACATGCTGCACAGGCTGTTGAGTCTTTTTTCCAGTGCAGGTAGTTCTCTGCAGCTGGTCCATGTTTATTGGGTTTTTTTGTACTGAATTATCTGCAGCAGCTTTTCTTCTGTTCGTGAATTGATTTGTTTCTGCTCTGCTCCTCCTTGCCACATCCACTGCACTCACCATAATTCTGCTCACACTAAATCTTCGCCTCCTGTGAAGAGGTTAATTTTGGTTGACTGAAATATGCAGTGGGGACATGGGAGAATCTCTCATGTCCTTGTAAGTCATGTGTTTTTCCTCTTTTCTGAAGCCAAACAATACAATACAATTGGAAAAGACACAACAGCCTAGGCTCCAGTGCAGTACAAAGTCTCTGCTCAGTCAACACAGTCAGCGGTGGTACTTGGCAACATCGTGTGTGCCCAAAGGTTTGGTTTGCTGCTGCTGCCACTGCTCAGATTCGGAAAGCAGCCAAGACAGCTTCATTGGCCTGGGAATGCACAAAACTCGAGTGAGAAACAGTCCCTGGCCTGAGGAACTTGCAGTCCTGTTAGACAAGACAGATGGAGACAGGGAGAGGAGGCACGGAGAGATTGGAGCCAGAGCGACGAGTAATTAAATCCAGGTTCCTGCTCATGTCCAGGGCTCTAAAGTTGCCCACTGAACCAGACACTGACACTACAGAGATTTTTAAAGCCTCTTTTACTTGATCAGTGAATGTTTTAAAAATAGTATTTCTGGTAATTTTTTTTTTATTCTGCAGCACCAACTCAATAAACATAATTTCAAGCTGATACGATATCTTCTGGTTGTAAGGTCTTTCTTTGGACGTGTGGTGATCCACCTGAAGGATGGCTTTGCTCCAGCATCATCTGAAGCTCTCAGGCTGCCATATGCAGCTTGTGAAAGGTGCTGAGAGTCATTTGCCTGTTTAATAAAATTAAACACTGTGACAATTGCTGTGGTCAGAGCAACGTCTGTTTCCTCTGAAGTATCACAAGAGTGGAACATACCAGGCCAGAAGGGACAGAATTGGAAGAAAAAAACATCCTCTGAAATGAAAAAAACCCCTTCAGCAGCTATCATGTGTCAGTGGTATGACCTGACACTGAGGCAGGCTGAGCATGGGCCTTCATGCCAGGAACACCAGGCTGGGCCAGACCCAGCCCTGGGAGCCACGTGTGGTCCCTGTGGACCTGGCCAATGCCTCACGTTCTTGCCACCATGAGGGGATCCCCTGGGGCTGGTGGAGCAGGAGGACCTCCGGCCAAGGAGCAGCCCCTTATGCCTTGGGTCCTCCCATTATCGTACCAACCTCATGGGTGTGTGTGGCAGGACCTGAAGCGTGGGGACTGTGACTGGCAGCATGGAAACCTGGGATTGTGTCTGTTATGCGCACACCAATGCAGATACCTATGTGTGTGCAGACTCCAGTCTCAGTTTGGATTAGCTCCACACAGTAAAGTTGGATCTCCTGGATACTTCGGCATCTCTTGCGCTTCTGTTGTCCTCCACAGAAGGCACACAATGACTCCTCCTGCATCTCCAATCTTTTCCCCTGCCCCAGGAAGGAAACGTTTGAAAAAGTTTTCAGCCTGATCCTCCTCTTCCTTGTTAAATTTAGCACTAGCTTGTAAAGCGCCAACAGGAACAGCAATTAGAGAGCTGCATGTTTTGGTTCATGGTTATCTGCAAGGTCAGAGAGAAGTACAGCCTGTGTTAGTGAAGGTTCTTCACTTCTCATGCAGTTTAAACACAGAGGAATAAATTAAAAAAAATAAGAAAAACAAAATGTGTTAGTCCTGACAAACCTGAAGCCCTTCCTAACTTGCCTCCCAAAATTGCTCCTTCCCTGTGCAATACTGATAAAGCATAATCACTACGTTTAATGCTGGTTAGGTCTGATGAAGACTGGGAAAGTCAATGAGCAACTTGCCACTTTGCAGGACTCCCTCTAAGTGGGGATCTCCCCGGTGGTCTCCAAGTTAATGGCATCCCGCTTGAGAGAGAAGGGGGCCAAAGGATTATCATGCTAAATGTGTTATAGAATCATACCATCCTTTGTCCTTTTTTCTTCTTTATCCTTTCTTTCTCCCTTTCTCCTGCCATCCTCTCAGCATCATCTTCTTTTTGCTTTCAGATCTCTCCTGTGTTCTGTCCCTGCTGCTGGGTATGAATTTCAGGCCCTCTCCCAACCTCTTTCATTGAGCCTCCTCTGTTTCCGTGCCAAATCACTTTTGTTCTGACCCTGTCCAGGCTCCCTTTGGTCTCTGGGACTCTCTCCTGCCTTCACCCCACTCCCCTTCTCCCTCACACCAGGTCTCTGCCTGTCCATACCACAGCCCAGTTGGTGCTCCTTCTTCTACTGCTGTGGTGGTGGCACCACAGGTAGGAAACATGGCAAGAACAAGAATTTTTCACAGCACAAGAAAGGGGAGCAAGGTGGCACACCAGTGGCATTGCTGATCACCCCCAGGGATGGCCAACACCTTCCTCAGGCTAAACCTGGCTTTAACTTGCTGCGGGCAGCTCTCCAACCTTCACTACATCTCATTCCCCTTTCTCTCTTCCCCTACCTTAGTCCACGTCATTTCCATTGCAGCCAGAATACACTCGCTCTTTCTTTTCTTTAATGGACCCAGGCTGAAATGTGTCTGAAGGGTATTTTTAGCAGAAAGCTTGGCAGCCTGGCAGCCCCTGGGCGTTTTGCCACCTTGAGCGAAAAATGTGCATCAGCCCGATAAGAATTACAATGGGGTGCTCGGGGGGGCCGTGAGCGGGGAGCGCCCTGCCAGCTGCCTCCCTGCTCCGTAGGGCAAGAGAGGGTGGCTTCAGGGCTGTCCCCAACCTGGGCTCGCCCCCCGTCCTGTGCCCTACCAAGCAGGATGGCTTAACACACCACCCCCTGGCCTCTTATACACGTTTAAAGGTACAGCAGGAGGGGATCCTGGGGAAACCATGGGAGTTAAGTGGAAGAATGCCATCACACAACTGGAATAGGGGGATTTGCTGGGTGCAATTGCACTGCAGGAGATGCCAATGCAGCACCCTGTCCCAAAAAGTTGCCTTGATGAGCATAGTAACTGAGTAAAGATGGGGGCAAGCGTGGCTCCCAGTATCACAGCCTAAAGGTGGCTTTTTTCCCAACGCTCCATCTCCTGAGCGGTGGTGGGGCCGGGGGTGAGGTGGTGGCCCCTTCACAGGCACGGGGCAGGCGCTGGCAGCCGTCACTGCTTGCTCCAGTGTTGTGGCTGGCACAGCTTGCTTGGGGCTGTTGCCCGCTGAGGTGTCAGGTGAAACATTTGTGAGTGGAGATGTCCTGCCATGGTGATTTTCAGCTACAATAAATACAGCCCTGTTGAGGGATTTCAATTTGAAAAATAAATATCTCATCCAGCTAATGTTTCTTAATATTTAATTTCCCCCTCACAGTTCAAGGGTCTACACCTTACTTAGAGAAACGTTGACAACAAAATTAAACATCTCAGGCAATGTATGAAAAAATGCCACTTTTCCCAAGCAGGGCATTTTGGGGAAGGGGGAGATCATACAAGTCAAGGCACTTATTTTGTTTATTTAGTTTCTGATCACCCTAGCTGCCTCTATAGTCAAGGAAGGGAGAGAAACTCCCTCAGGAAGTATTTTCCAGGGTAACACAGATGCTCTAAATACTCTTCAAGGTGTCCTATCTTTCCTGTCGACACCCCAGGGAGAGTAGCTGGCTGGTCATGTCAGGGACCGGCAGCTGTGACAATCTTTTCCAATCCACACCACTCCAACCAGACCTGCAAGGACTGGGCCAGGCAAGCGTGATCTCTGTCTCTGAACAAATGGCTCCATCTTCCTTCTGTGATGAGTGGAATAATTTCAAAAGGAGTGGTGCCTGGAGGCAGGTGGTGAGAACATTGATTTGGCGCTGGGTTCATAAGGATGGCTGCTTGCCTGCATGCATGCAAGGGAGCATCCTATGCCTGCGGCACAGAAATGGACAGAAGGATTGGATGAGGTCTCCAAAAGCATCTCTCATCCCAAGAAGTGACCAATTATACACATGCTGTGTTGTGAAAGACATTCTTATATTACTACTAAGGTCTTCTTTTACTATGAGAAAGTTCTTTTGCTCTGTCCCTGTCCTACCTCATCTATGAGGTAGTTTATGTAACTGAGGACTGTTACTCCATTCCCATCAGTCATCTATTTTTTGACCTAAGCCACCTGGTTCTTTTAACCATCCCATGCAGATTGTGTTTCCCACACCTCTGCTGTCCCTGGGCTCTCTCCAGAGACTCCACATCATTCCTGATATGCGTTGCCCAAACCTGGCCACATTACTATAACAGCAGCAGCACACCAGGACTGTACTGAACAAAAGGGTAATTTCGTTGTACAGGCAGTGCTGCTCATTGTTCCTTCCAGCATGATGTTTGCTCTATTGGTTTTGGGTTTGGTAAGAGTGTGACTTAAAGTCGTTTCTACAGAACTACTGCTTAACCAGCTGTTCTACTTGATATTTGTCCAGCTGATTATTCCTGCCTAATTGTAGATTCTTGCACTCTTCCCCACTGGGTTTTGCCAAACTATTTCTCTAAATTATCAAAACAATGTATTTTTTCCCCTTTCCCCCCATGTTTTAGATTTAAAATTCTGGTCCTCTTTCCTAAATACCTGTATCTGCCAGACTTGCTGTCATAGCCTATGTTCCCTCATGCTGTGACCAATGATGCCAGGTAGAGCCAGGCACCAGCCCTCTGTACCTCTCCCTGTCTCTCCCCTTTTTAACAATGGACAACTAACAGCTGCTTCTTAAACTGGGTTATCCAACCAGTTTTGCATCAAAACGATGGCTTTCTGTTATGCTTGAAGATACGTAAGACAGCATTATGAAGCACATGAGACAGCACCAGCCCCACCTCCAGACTGGGCTGAGCAGAGAAGATGCTGCCAGCGAGGCAGCTGAGAGGACACCTTGACACAGACACCCAGAGGGTTTAGGTGTTTTGCAACTGAGCTTGATGCCAGGTATATCTCAGGTGTCTGAAGGGCATAGTGGTACCCAAGCAGAGAAGTGGAGCACCCAACTTTTGTACTTAGCTGCCTCTGGGACAGTTAAGGTTTGGCTTGGGTACCCATGCCCATTTGCTGGCTCCAGCTTTCACAGTGCAACCCTTCCAGTTAGGCCAAAGGACACAAACGCACGTCAAACTGAAATGTTTCAGTCGACTATGTTCATCTGTTTGGAAATAATGTTCTGTATGAAAAAAGCTTTCAGTGTCCATGAACTGAAGATTTTCTCTTGGAAAACTTCCCTGTCCAGGAAAATACTGAATACTGAGTATTTTTACCCCAACTTACCTATGAGAAGAAATATCCACATACTGGAAAGGGCTGCAGCCATCAAGATCCCAACTCTCAAGCAGCTGCTGGATTTCAATGGCCGTTAGCAGCACATATTAAAAGCTAATGAGTTGCTCCACAAGCTAGGTGTTTGAGTTACTGAGAAACCTGCATCTCACCTTCCCCTCACCCCTTCCAGTATGAAAACCTTGAAGAGCTGCAGCACATAGAACAAAGGAGAAAGCAATAGGAGAGCTGCAAGGTCACCCATCTGCTGCTTTCCACAGTTTCTTATCTCTGACATCATGGGCCTCAAGGTCTTTCTTCTCATTAAAACAGCTGAATAATTGCGAACTGTACACAAAGTGACTAAACCTGTGGCCTTCTGCCTTAGTCATAATATGGGATGTCTGGCCAGGGAAGATGTTTCTTGGTGAGGCTGGGTGAAGCGATTGAAGAAATAAGCAGCTCTGGGCAAAGGCAGCAGGAAACCTTGCCTCTGCCACTGTCCTTTGGGCTGACAAGCTGCAGGACTTCCACCCAGGGGAGAGTGGTGCCATCAGTATCACTACTGAAAGCATTGCGATGTGACCTTACCCCAACAAGCAGGGCCAGCTCTGAACAGACTTTGCAGAGCGCTGACCCCACTGGTGCTGCCCCTGCTTGAGGTTTACTTTGTTAGTAATGAAGAAACAATAGGCCCAGGATGGGATGGGGAACTACAGACCAGGAATAAGGTGGAAAAACAAAGGCTGTCACGTTTTAACACGTCCCATCCTCATGGCTGAGGCTGTATTAAAGGAGAAAGGAGAAAAGAAGGGGAAAGTATCCTCAATCAAGAAGTCTCACATGCAGTCTGGATTTGCTCAAGAAATACCAGCCTAATCTGACCTCAGACCCTTCTGGCTCTTGCATCTGGTCATGTCGCTGTCTTTTGGACAGTCGCTTCTCAGGTCTGACCATCGCACCGTGGCTGCCATACCTCAGGCAGCTGCTGCTGGGACTTCTGAAAACTACACCTGCGATCACCACCCCGCTAGTCCTGGTGAAATTCATTAATGGCAAATCATTCATCATGACATAACGTAGGATGTAAAAGATCTGTTTCTGGTGGTTACACACTCCTCCCTGCTTGGTGATTAGTGTTTAGCATCTGGAAATACAACAGTCTGGGAAAGCTAAGGGGACTGCAAGCAGATGGGGGTGGTCTGGGCTGTGAAAAATTATATGTGCACTGAAGTAAAGTGAATAAAGATGCTTGTGAGGTTCCAATGCTTTTCCTACAGGAATAGAAATGATTGCAAAAGATGAAAATCAGGAAAAATTGTGTAGCAGGTGGCTACTGACAGCAACAGCTAAACACAAGTGTTAGTAGTTTTAGTCCTTCCTATGTTCTTTGTGAAAGGTTGGAAGGTGCCGGCAGCGCAGGTCTGTGGGCCTCCCACCAAACTCTGGCCCCATGGCTCCTCCCCACACATCGTCCCTGCAGTGAGGCCAGCAGCTTGCCTTTACCTCAAACACATCCACCAGCAAGGCTGCCACCCTTTGCTGGCATGCTGCTCATCCTCAATGGTAAAACTACAGTTCTTAGTTCTCACATTGTCTTTTTTTTTTTTTTTTTTAAATCTAGTTTCAACTTCCAGCTCTTTTTGTTCTCTACTCAGAAGAACAGGCTTTTGCCATTTCCTTCTGAATGAATGTGTAGCATCAGTAAGTCAACTCAGCCTTCTTTTAGAAAGCTGAGCACTAAGAGTTTGTGCCTTTGTTCTGTATTTTCCTGTACATCTACTTTTTAGGGCATTTTCGGGAGTATGGACATTCAGACCAAGAGCAAGTACCTACTGCTGCCCTCTCCACTTCCCTACCCTTACTCAGTGGGACTTCATTACACCCTTTGCACCCTACCAGAAGCAGCAGGGACACAGGTAATGCTTTTTCCTGCAACAACAATGCACACAATTCTCCAGGTGCAGTATAGTTTTGTTTTTTCAACTTTTTTTTCTTTAAACACTGAGTCTTGACTGCTGGTGGAAGGAGATTGGCAAGGTTTCAAGCGATCAGATTTTCCTTGGAGATAAACTATCTAGCAAATTTTCTTTCTGTGAAAGGTTCTTAGATCAACGTGCTGCTTATCTGATAAAACATTTCTCAGAGACAACCTGTGGCACATTGCCCCAGTCCCATGGTGCAGTCCCTTTGCTCAATTGCTTGAAGATCATAGAAGATGACACTGCAAACAGTAAACAGCAAACACTGCCCATGTTCAGGTATGGTTTCAGTATCATTCCCTAGTTTGAATAAACCCCTGGTAAAATACGTACTGAAAAAGGAGCAAAAGCTAGCAGAATCAAACGGTCCTCTAGAAAAATGATGTGCTGGTGGGAGTACTGTGGGACATCCCACCAGTCGGAGACGGATCACTGTGGCAAAGTTTGTGGCCTGTCTTAGACATACTTTATTCAGAGATTACTAAGTGTCTCTCTTGAACTGCTTCTTGAATATTATTACCTGTGGACTAGTGCCCACATGCAAGGGAAAAAGAAATAATAAAAATTATGAAAACTAGCAACAGTGATGCTTGGTGTAACTCCAGGATATAATAAAGTCTGGGTGGAACAATTTTGACATTTCTAAACATTTCATGCAAACATTTTCTGTTCTGATGGCACTGAATATATTGAAACAAATCATTAATCTTTTGTATTTTGTGTGGAGTATGAAGTTGAAATATGTTATTTCTGCATTTTGTTCTAAGTAGCTGTAGGCTCTATTCAAGTACTGAATCATCTTTGGCAAAGGGAAGTTTCCTGGAATTATCCCAGCAAACCCCTCCATAATATCCATTCTGTCATTTAAAATAAGATAACAATTTATGTTTATGCTTTGGTGTCAAAATGGTGCAAAGTTTTACAATGGTAAAGTAATCTGCAGAATAGAAATGATCATTTCTAACCACTACTAATGAGAAGAAACAATAATTAAAGTCTGTCAGAACTGTTACACACAGAATATCCCTGAGATAAACCTATGGCTCATGCATATCTGCTGATACAGGTTACAGGCACATGTTTTTTACATATGTATGGCTTCATACCTGAGGAGACAAAGCCATCCTGATGTGATGGACTCTTAGTCTCCTTCTCTGTTCTCCTCCTCACGTTCATCCAAACTCAAAAGCTGGAAAAATACAGCCGGAGCAAGCTTGAGAGCGTTAGGGATGAATAACCCCAGAAGTACAAACTCACTGGTAGGTCTTTACTGATGAGCAAGGTGGGACTCCCATGAAGATTTGAAAGGTGGTCCCCATGCTCAAGACCATCCAGGTTTGCCAGCATTTTCTCAGCATCTGGCTCAAAGTGCTCAGCCTGAACACACTGCGCTCCCACCCTCAAACACTTCTCCCCCACTAACAAGTAATGATCAGCATTTATTACGATGTCATCTGTAATGGATTACAGCTGCTCAGGACGTGGTGAAGCAGGACTCCACAGCATCTTGCTCCTCTTGTTAGGATCATTCATGTTGCTGCAACACCTTGACATCTAGGGATCTGTTGATCTCACTGTCACATGCACACACACACACACAAAGGCAACATGACGACCTCTAGGGTGCTTGTTACCTAAATAGATACCACAGGGTACTGGCAAACGAGCTCATGTGAAGTCCTTGTGGCAGGTGAGATATAGAAGTGAGCAACAGGACTTGAGTTTCCAGATTCCCATGCCAGCACCTGGGCCATTGACGTCAGTTTCCCCATCCTAAGTGCTCTCCCAACACCCATCTTCGGTCTGCATTTAAGTGGTTTCGAACCACAGGTGTTGCTCCTGGAAGACCCTGTCTCCTGGTTGCTTCCTCCTCTGACAGTGGTATTCAGATCTTCAGCTCTAGGCATCATCCAAGACACTTGTAACTGGAGCGTCCTCTCAGGCAGTATTAAACACTGCTGCGCCTGCAGATTTCACCTTCACCCTCTGCCTCTGTGTCCCTTCACATCCTCTCTACTCCCACCATGAGTGCACTTCTAACTTCAGCCCTTCTCCAGGTACTTCTGGCAAAGCAAAGCAGCAATGAGGCTGTCCTGCTAAAGATAATATGCATCATATAACACGCTACTGACAACCTAACCTGTGAACTCTTAACAAGGATTTACAGTCTGTGTCTTGGTTCTGGGGAAGCTTTTCCCCTTGTTCGGAGGCTGCAGTGATGTGGACCCGGTTGTCACCCAGGAACCTGCAGGAACCTGCAGCCTGAGCAGGACTAACCTCATGTGATGATCCATTTGCAACGCTTCCCTGCTCAGCGCTGATATCTAAACTGAGCTCTGGGAAGAAGGGTTTTTTCATCCTGAGGGAGCTCAGAACTAAGTTGTGGAGGTGCTTTGGTGGGTTAGAAGAGATGTCAATGAGATCACTGCATACGCTGCAAAAAATGGTATGTCTTCCAGAAATGAACAGCAGCTTTATTTTCTTCATCACTGTTCCGCTGTCTGATGACCCTGTGTCCTATCTTTATATCTGAGAGCACCCATATAAAACCTTGTGCCTGTCCTTCCCCCATGCCTATGCCGGTGTTTTCAGACAGGGAAGGCCAAAGCACTCTTTCTGGAGTAATGGCCAACCCATTAATGCAGGGTGCACTTTTCAGCTGAACTGAGTATCACAAAGATGCTTTTATAACAAGAACCTAATTTACAGAGTGGTAAAATGAGAAAAACTAGGTAGAGCAGACTCTTGGACTCTTGAGCCCCAAGCTGGTCTCTGAGGCTTTCAAGAACATGACTTTTCCTTGCTTACGTTGCCCACTCCTGCAACCGGAGTGCTGGAGACTGGAACTGCAGCTATGAGGTATGGTTTTAATTTTCTCAAGGAAGATGGAAGAGGTGAGAAGAGAGACATCCTGATTGGAAACAGGGAACTCCAGGGGTCCTGATGGAGCAGTCTTGGCAGTGGGTGGCTCCTGCAGGAAGGTTGGGAGGACCGGACCCAGCAAACCAAATCCCTGATAAGTCACCCTTGCACAGTCTTTTAGGGCTGAGTGAGATCAGAGAGGAGCAAAATGGAGTGGGATGGAGGGAGGTGACAATGGGTGCCCTAACAGGTCATGTAGGCCCTGCTCAACTGCATGTACTAGGATTAATCTGACACTAGGCAGCTGGAGAGCTGGTGGAGGGCCCTGGGGACCAGGCAGGATCCTGTGGAGACCTGTTAGCACAGCTGAGTGGAGACAGGTCTTGCAAAAGAGAAGCAGCTATGGAAGTCAAAGAGGAAAGTCCCTGGATGGGGATGAGGATGAGGGAAAGAAGATTGGCTCTGACTGAGTAACAGGCCAGGGAAACCATTTAAAACTAGGCGGACAGAGCCTGTATGTAAAGTTACATGTCTCTGAAGACATGCAAGAGGGAAAACTTGAGGTCATGTATAGAGAGGTATAGGCAAGAACATTGCTTTCTTAACAAAACTTGCGGACTCAAAACCCTCAAAGATTGTCTTACCCTACCCTACTTCCACTGGAACAGACTGTGTTTTGTTATCAAAAGTCTTCTGTCACTAAGGCCAAGCTATCCAGGTAGCTACTGCATTCAACAACTGTGATTTCCTGCTGAAGAAATAAGCCACTCTTGAAAAGCACAGGGAACCATCTGCGGAAGATAAGCAAGGACCTAGAGAGCAAGACTTGGTTGGGTTTCTCAGTATAAGTGTTCCTTCTGAAGGTATAGACTGTGAGTTAGGCATCAGCTGCATAGCTCAGTGGTGGGTCAGAGGAAACTGGTCGTAAATTTCTGACTGTTTAGATAGTGCTGTGTTAAATGAGTTGTGAATTGACTTTGAGAGTCTGAATTTTAGTGTGAGTATCCATATCTGTTACTAAAAGAATGTTTTGAATTCTGTACCTCTTCTCCATGGAAAATCAGCTCAGGTATTCTTTCCCCATATAGCTTCAGGTACCCACCTTTTGAGCTATCATTCAAGTATGTGTACCCTTTGTTCAGCAGCTGTAGGATAAAATATGAGATGTGACTGCCAGTTACAACAACAACTGTAGGGCCAAATGCTCTAAGAGATTTCTGCAAGGGAAAAGGCAGAAAACCAGCTCCTCGCAGAAACTCTGGAAGGGAATGAGAAAACGGGAAGGAAGCACTAGTGTAAGGTCCCCCCTTGAAACATAAGAGGTAAAGGAAGACTGAAAGATAATTTATGGCTAAAAAATGAAACAGAAGAAAAATTTTGCAACCAAAGTGAGATTCATGCAGTCCTCTCTGAAGTTCTGTTGTCTTGCCACTGTGATCTCAATATGCTGCTTCACCCCACACACTTTCTATTATCTAATCCTTCTCCCTGTGACTCCTTGCCTCTGCATAGCCCTTGCCCTGCAAATATTTAGGGGTGTGAGTTCAGTCACATTTCCAGAGTGTTTCTTCAGAGACCTGCATTTTCAGACAGACTCTGTGTCATGGTTTCTGTAAACAAATGATAGTTGAGGCTAATAATAGTTGTAGAGAAATAAAACAATTTTTATCCCAGTTACAAGTGAAAGTGTGGCCCAGTTTCTTTTTTCCAAAGTTCTTGCAGCATTCTTTTGAGCCGTATATGATGATTCTGTATGAAGTAGCTGGGAACAAGTGCAGAAGAACACATGTGGTCTTGATCCCAGGGTTCATCTTTGGGCTATGTGGACCTTGACTGATGTGGTATTTACATTCTTCCAAGGATAACTGGGCCCTAATGTGTAACTACAAATAGCTGTGATTTGGTTCTTTCTTAACTGGTGTGATTTCTATTAACCATATGCTGCATTTTGTACTTGTCTAATCTGAGAAAATAGCTCACAGCATGTTTGGACCATGCACACCAACCCAGTTCCTAGCTAGGCATGCTTAGAAGAGGTTGTCACCTTGGACCCAAGGTGAGTTGGACTCCTGGAGCCAAGAAGGTTCACATCAGTCAGCTGTGTGACAGTTCTGCAGTCTCCTGTTCTGCTGGGCCTAAGCGAGAAAGTCACTATGCCCGGGATCTAAAATCACTTTTGTTAAAGAAGTCTAAATATGGGCTGTGTGGAAGCCTTGCCATGCAGGCGCCTTTTTCCAGAGCGGTTTGTTCTTGATGAGCTCCTCAGCTTCCAGAAGAGCAGATCCTTTGCCAAATTTGGGTGATCTGCTTTAGAGCTGACCCTGGGGTTTTCTGTGTACAGTGCCTCCTCTACAAGAATGGCCGCAGAGGAGCCTTAATAAAGCATCTCTTTAACTAATTATTTATTTATTCAGAGCTCACATTCACTCACATTGTATTCACTGAGCTTTGGTCAAATCCCAAGTCATTGTCTGCCTGCACACAAGTATTTATCTAAAGCTATGGGTTTAAACTGATTAACTCACACTGGAGCAAGTGCCTATGTCGGCACTGATATTGGCTTAATACCTTACTCAGAAGTACTCTGAAGTTGGCTCAGGTCTTGTACGGGATCCTCTCCTCTGAGAGTAAAGTGTTTGCACTGGCAGGATGGCTGAGTTAAACTGATACAGCTCTGAGGTGCACGAAATCTGTGTGTCTGGGGAAGTGGGCTGCTGGAGATCTGGAGATGGAGGACCTCAACTGCATTCTCAGTCATGGAGACTAACTTTGTTCTTTCAAAGTTTCCAGCAAGATAATGCTATTTCAGATTAAGGGGAGCAAATGCTGCCAGTCCCTTCCCCTGGCGTCATGTGTCCTTGCCCTGTCCCTGAGCAAACTAATTTGCTTTGCAAAGCATTCACAAATGCCTGGAAGTGGAAAGGGGTACAGACCCACCCCTGCAGACTTGACACCATGTTTTCTGCTGCTGGGGTCATCTTCCCACTTGGGTGGATTTGAGCTGCTTCCCGAGTAATTTAATCCTCCTCACCGAAGAGAGAGACTGGAGCAGCAGAAGAAGCGTCTGGCTTTATCAGCTGCGTTTCTTCCTTCGGCTTATCAACAAACGAACTCCCAGCTGGCTTTGTTTGACTTCTAGGGTTTATTGGATTTGTTGCTTCCCTTCTTCATTTTCATATTAAAGGCTAAGGTTGGGCTGTGATCCTGCTACTGTAGCCTCCAGCTCCTGAGCTGATACTACTGGCTCTAATTGCTCAGCTGCCTGATGTAATCACCAGGAGGTATATTGTATGTGTGGCTACAGGCACTTCATATTTTCTCTCCAGCCAGATTTAAAAAAAAAAGAAAGAAGAAGAGAAAAAAAAACGAGTCAATTGGCTCTGGGTCTGTCAATAGTGACTAATCAGGTGCTGTACAATTAATTATGAAGCGGTGTCATTTTAAAACAATTCTGAGGTGGGAAAGAACAGGCCTGGGCCCTTTACCTGCTGGCACTGTTTGTGTTGCTAAGCCAATCCAGCCTGCGTCCTCTATTTCATTTACCTTTTAAACTATTGCCCCCGCATAAGTAAACACTTTCTATAAAGTGTGTGTGCATGCATGTGTGTAAGTGGGTGGAGGGTGATCTGGGAAGCTCTCCACCCTAGAAAAGAAATTAATGATGGAAGGGGAAAAAAAAAAAAAAAAAAGGAGCATAATTTGGCAGCAATTTCTGAAGAACAGCAGAAGATAATAGCAGGTGGATGAAAGAGGAATAACATGGAACTGTCTGGGGCTGAGCCCCAGTAACCAGAACTGATGTTAGATATGGGGATGGAGGTAAGAGATGTCCCTGCAGTGCAAACATGAGATTGCCCTGAGAGAGGAGCCCAGGCTCCCCACCTGCCACCATGTGTCAAGAGAGCAAATCCCACTCCCACCTGAGCTGGGTCTCCCAGGCTCTGCTCCCGGTGGCAGCTGACATCTCCCACCTTCTTCCCAGGGGATGTGGCTCCCGAGGTTAGGATGGCATTCCTCTCCATCCTGCTGGCAAAAATTAATTGCCTCTTGCAAAGCAAAACTCATTCTTCAAAGAGGATGGCAACGGAGCTGCTTCTGCCCAGCACCACCCTGAGGGCACTGACGGGTGAAATCAGTGTGTATGTGTCAGGGGTGGGGGGTAAAGAACTGTATTTGTGGAAATGGCAAAACCTTTTCGTAATTGTCTTAGTAGAAACAAAGGGATGGTGTTACATGACTAGCATCAGGCTGGTTTGAGGACTGTCATGCGCTGATACCATAGTCACACCTCTGATACCTGTGTCTGGTGCTTAGGGTGGAAGAAGAGATGGTTTGGGAAGGCAGAACGGAGGATGCTGAGGGAAAGCCTCTGCTGGGACACCTCCTTGAAGATGCTGACTGCAAAAGAGATTTTCTGGAATGGGACAAGGGGCAAGTGTCATAGGGTCTCATAGGAAAAATTAGAAATACCCTGGCAAACTATTTAACTTTCTAATACAAAAGCTCCAAAACACCTTTTGGTTAAAAGTTCTGCCTGCAGCTCTTGAATTTCTGTTCCACAGGCAAAAAGGAAAGGTAAATTCCTGTGTGAGTGTGTGTGTGTACGTAATTACTAACATTGGTTTTCACTGGAATAAATGTAGAATTATACAGACTGTTCTGGATAAACTATTTAGTTACTAGAAAGTATAATTTAGGAACAAAATGCCAAGGCATAACAAGTTCTGGTTTGAATCAAGCATGTTTAATTTTTACCCCAAAATTTGTTTTCTTAACTTAGGCTAACCCATTTTAAGTGAAAAAAAAAAAGAATCATTAAAGGTAGGTCGAACCATTTGATTAAAATACATGTATATTTTATTTAGTTAGAAGACTTCTAAAATGTTATTCAGAGTTATTGTCACAGATTTACATGACTCTCGGGATTGTTGCTGGCAGTGCTCTCTTTCCCTGGATCTTCAAAAAAACCTCATTACATTGGCTTTGTTAATGGTGAAGCATCATTACATTGGCTTTGTTAGCAGGGAAACATTTAGTACCCTTAGCCTCAGTTTCTGTTGGCATTTTGATGACAGCAGCTACTGGATCCCTGCCGCAGCATTTACTTGCCGTAATGAAATGTGGTAGCTGGAGCTCTGTGTCAGAAGACTTTGAAATACGATGTGAGGGGGTTTGGTTTGTCAAGGCTATACAAGGTAAGGGTTGCCAGCCTGGTTTAGGTCAGGAGTCTGCTCAGTCCAGTGTCCTGCTTTGGAAGCCTCAACAAATCTTGCACCGAAAGCACAGGAAATATCTTGCCTAGAAAAAGGTTTTTTGCCTGCATCATCCCGGACACAGGCAGTCCCTGCAGGAGGGCACCCACGGCACTGTGCATTTGGTAATGGGGTGATACAGCATAGCAAAATTAACAGATGTAGAAGTGGAGGTTACAACATAAACATACACTTAGATGCTGGTGTAATGAATGTAGTATAAATATTTAGATGTATTCCTACATCTAATTCTTAGCCTCATAATTCTTCTGTCAAATGGTTTACAAAAGGCAAAACTGTACTTCAGTTACAGGGGTGGCTTCATAATTCTTCAGGTTAATTAAGGTATCCAAATGTGCTTTGTGTCTGTCTGTCTCTACTTGGCAAATGGTACAAACCAGTGGATAATTAAAGGCTTTCCGTATCAGTGAGAGCAACAGCAGTTTAAGCCCCAGATGGTTGTCCATGGCACATCTGTAGCTGAGTGTCCAACCCAGGAGAAAAGCGGCAGCTACACGTGTTGGTTGCACACCTCCTATAAACAGATCATTGTTTGTGTCGTGTGTGCAGGCGTCATGGATGGGAAGAATTAATTGCAGTTTGGGACCTTGCTAAGTGTACCCAAGCACACGTTTCTCACAGTGTTCCTGGACGAGGACAGTGAATCCTCCTGCGCTCAGTGCTGACATGGCACAGAAACGCACCACCCCTGGGGGGGTCCCAGTGCCAGCACGGACACAGAGCAGTGCCCCAGGGATGGGCTGGCATCGTGCTGGTGGGTGGCCGGGGTCATGGGGATGCCTCCGCTGGGCTGGTGTGCCCCACCTTCCCAATGTAGTGCCCATGCCACACGGCTGGTGTCAGCCCAGGGCACCATTTATTATTCTTTTTTCTTTCTCCATCTGGTGCTTTTACGCAAAATCTGCATAACTGCAAGCGAGGGAGGAGGAGGTGGGGCCTGTCCCTGGTTGAGGTGTCCCCTTGCAAAGGGGATAGGGTGAGCTGGCACCCAGATATCACCCTGCCACCCACAGCAGAGGGGATACCCTGGGGGCCCAAGAGTGGGCTGCCTGTAATGGTCCCAGAGCTTTGCTGGCAACTGGGATCAGCTCAGTGCCAGGCGGGTAATCCCCCTTTGCCAGGGGAATCCCTACCTGGCCACTTCACAGTATTTTTAAGGACAGCAAGGAACCTTATCACATCTCTGCATCTGCCCCAGATGCTTCACATTCCAGTGATGCTCCTCCGCAAATGTGCTGAACCCTACAGCATCTCCCCAAAGAGGCCTTGCCACTCGCCATCCTGGGGCTGGCAGCCTCCAGGCAGGTGCCCAAGCCAAGGGGAAGGGAACAGACCCTGCTCCCAGGGATATCCTCACAGAGCCAACAGCAGGTGACACAGCCCTATCCCTCACCTGGGTCAGCGGGACCGTGCACGGTGGCAGCAGGCTCGTGTATGCAAGGAGGCTGGACCATGCACACAATCAAAGTTCAGGCAAACAGAGCAGAGAGGAGAAATGGTTTCCAGCCTGGTGGCACTGAGGCCACTTCGGCCACCTTTGGGTTTCACCTTGAACTGTAGACAGAGTGTGGGGTGCTGCCAGTGCCTGGTGCCTCTGCAGCAACAAGCTTGGAGCAGGGCATACCTCTTGGGGAGCACTCTGCTCCCAGAAGAGTAAATAATGAATAAACATCTCTCACAGCTTCTTCCAAAGTGCTGATATCTGTCAGTCTGGAGTCAGAGCCTAATGCTTCACCATCTTGTCGCCGTGTGGAGTATCAGCATGCCTTGTCTTCCATCTCTCTCCCTCCTATCTCTCACATCTGGGCTGTTTTGGGGCTTCTTTCTCTTTAAGAGGAAACTCAGCGGAAGCCTAACTATTCAATATTGTTTCATATTATTTGGTTGTGAAACAATTTAATTTGTTTATGACTCTAAAGGTCAGATTTGACTGTTGCCCAAATTTCTAAAGAATAAAGAATGAATCAGGCTGAAGGGGACTTTGTGGCATGATA
Organism: Thinocorus orbignyianus; assembly: GCA_013400375.1. Taxonomy (NCBI): domain Eukaryota; kingdom Metazoa; phylum Chordata; class Aves; order Ciconiiformes; family Thinocoridae; genus Thinocorus; species Thinocorus orbignyianus. The sequence continues at coordinate 455,443 of VXBW01000688.1, read as the reverse complement.
AACTGGAGAAAGAGAAGGGGGCTAGTGAGAATATTTAACTGGAACAGCAAGGCAAACTTACCTTCAGCTCAGGTTTAAAAGCCTAGTCAATCATTACACATTTTTTATTATTTACCTGGTACAAAATCCCCCCAGGAAAAGAAGTAGAAAAACTCACAGGCCACATTCTTTCAAATTTTTAGTAGCTTGCTCAGCACTTTTTTTTCTATTCTTTTTCTTTTTTTTTTTCTTTTTTTTTCTGTATCTCAGGGCAATTGGAGAGATATGGATTGCGTTGGTACCTGGAGAGATGAGAAATAAAGTGGAAGAAGCACATTGTGGTTGCAGCTCCAAGCAGGGGACGTTACTAAGAGTGAAGAGAGCAGGGCCAGCAGGGACTTTGAGAAGGAAGGTAATTCTCACACAGTCATCAGAAGACAAAGGTTGCATTTACACCTGGCCAGAAGGTTTAATCATCTACTATTTCCAAACATTGCAGGCTCACAATCTGTTGTGTCTGAGATCATAAAACATATCACAAACTGGAGACAAGAGACCTGGGGCTTGATTGACCAGAACTTATCTTTTCTTTTTCTTCTTTCTTATTTTTCACTCAATTTTCTGCATTTTTTAAAATGAAAAAAAAAAAAGAAAAAAGAAAAAAGAAAAAAGATGCTTTGGGAGGGACTTGCTTTGACCAGAAAATTCTTACCCAATATAGAAGGAAACATGATGCAAAACAGTTCTGAAAACCAGGGATAAACGGGTAATTTTCATTCCTGTTTGCCTCTCCGTGTCAAGACTACTTAGGAGGCAGATCACCTACTTGCTAAAACCTCTGTCCCAGGTTTGCAGGGAAAAGAAATTGTGGAAAAGGGATCAAAAAGAGAGGAGTATTCAGCAAGGAGAGGGAACAAACCTCTCATAGGTTAGTTTTCCAGGTCCTACCACAAAAATAACTGACATTCAACCACCTGAAACACTGGGTGTAGCTGGCTTTCATCTTTTTTGGGAGGGAAGGTTAAATTACAGTAACATTGAAAGAGAATCTGGCTATGATGGGAGGTTTTTTGGGCAATGTTAGCCACATTTTTGCAATTCTGGTCTGTAGTTGGTTTCCTCTCTACCTGTGAGTCTCATGAGGATGTTTATTGCGCAAGATCAAGGACTCCCATGGCAAAAAGGGGTTCAGAGAATGTTAGTTCTGCTTTGTTCTCCTCATTGCCTCTGCAGGGTCACGGCCCTTCACTGTCTGACTGTGCCCAGGCTGTAGAGAAAAAAGAGGGCTTAACACAGACCGTGTTTCCCCCTGATATTCCTGATGGTCTATAGGAGAAAGGGTGGAAGGACCATACCCTGGCCCCAGCTCTGGTTTTGCTGGAAAGGGCTGTGCCTGCATCAGGGAGGGACCGCGGGCGAGATGATGTTGCTTTGCACCTCGTTTAGGTGTTACAGTGCTGATTCATCAAAGCACTTAGCGCTGGGAGGAGGAACTGACCCCATAGAAATGAAGGTTTGCCCAGGCCGACTTCAAAGGGGGCTATATTTAACCCTTTCAGTGGGGTTTGAGCCCCTGGTTGGAGTAAAGCCTGTGCTGTTGCTGGGTTGGGATCTTCTATTTGGAAAAGGAAATACATAGATTCAGTTTATTTGTGGTATATCATCATCTACCTGATGATGCCTCTGTGTGTTTTATTACTGCCAGCCCTGAAAAAAAAAAAA
>VXBW01000688.1:415930-453728 GCA_013400375.1 Thinocorus orbignyianus | reverse complement strand
AAAAAAAAAAAGGGGGCAGGAGCAATAAGAGCTTCCCCAGGAGAAGCTCATTAATCAATTCAGGCTGGAGGGCCATCTGCCCCTGGCACTGCCAGGTGCCTTCAGGGTGTCCCACGCCTGACTGGGGCTGCTCACCACCTGATAACAAGAGTGGCATCTTTGATGTCGTCTAGGGCAGCAGTCACACAGAATTGCATAATCAAGGTCACTGGAAAATTACACAAAACTTTGTCCATGTCTATTGGAAAAAAAGTGAAGCATTTGCAAAAACAAAACAAAACAAAAAATCAACACCTAAACTTCTGCTCATGCCACCAATCCACCACTCTGTGTGAATGGCATGTACAGTGCCAAGCTGTCCCCTCACTGCATCCTGGAAACATTGACAAAAATAATATTATCCATATAGTGGCAAATAAAATTTTTCTCTGGTAGCCACATAAAGTCAGCTTTGTGGTTTTCCCTCTCTCTCCTTCAGCTAGAGTTTCAATTAGATAATGATGTGCAAATATAAGATGTAATAGTATCATGCTTTACATTACTGAGTGCTGTCCTTCAGAGGATTTTAAGTCTCAGGGTGGTGAGTTTGGTTTCACATGTCCCTAGGAGCATGTGAACTAAGACTGTTCAAGGTTACTTTACAGATATAGAAACAGCCAAGTTGAAAATTTGTAGATTAAAATAAAGAGAAGAAGAAATTTCATTTGCAAAAACCAGAAAAAGACACTTCTTGGAGAAATTTCTGTTATTCTAGGAACATTTTTCTGTGTTAATAAATCTGACATTGAAAAATAGAGGTTTTTTTGGTTTGGGGTTTGTTTTTTTGTTTTGTTTTGTTTTGTTTTTTGTTTTTTTCCCTTTTGGTTTATATCACCTTTCCCTGCTCCTTTCTATTTTTTTACTTTTACATTTTGCCACTTCTGTTTGTGAGAAAAAGAAAGCCACAGAATTTGTAGTATGAAAGAAGCCAGGGCTAGAAACAAAGCTGAAAAAAAAAGAGCTCTTAGCCCCCAGCTGCCTTGTTGGCAGGCACTGGGTGATGGGAAGGGTGCGAGTCCAGTCCTGTTTGTCCAGTGGGACCAGCATGGGTTTTGTTTCCCGACTGCCCTGAGCATTACTGTCCCTGTCCATTAAGCCAGAATGTCCTGGCGTCAGGACAGGGCTATATCAATTCACTGGAAAAGATATCCCATACGTTGCTGGGTTTAGATCAGTAAAATATAGATGCCACAGAAGTCCAGGAGTTGTTATCAAGGCATCATGATGCCACTTGGAAAATCTTATGCCTGTAACTCTGAGTTTTCGTTTCTGACTAATCCCTTTTGCAGCCAAGTAATTTCTGAGTAATTTGTCTGTGGTCTCCTTCCACTTTCTGTCCTGTCAAAGCTCTTCTTAAGGCCTGTTCTAGCTTTCTGAGGATGGTTTGATAACTGTCAGTATTGCTGGTCATGAGAACATCGTGGCAGAACTTTTCACTTCTCTTTCTGTGCACCCAGGCAAATTAATAGTTTGAAATATCACCTGTCATTCTGTTGCTTTACAACTTTTAGAGTCCAGGTGTACTAGAAACAAAGCCACCTTTCACTGCTATGGTGGAAAGAGCTCTCTATTTTCATTCTTCATATCATATGTGCAATAGTGGTTTGTGTCTGTCTTCTTAACTTTAAAAGCATAAAAGTTTAATGAACCTTTCCCCCCATTTTTATTTGTGAGGAAGCTGTTAGTAAACATCCACACTGCTTTCCCAGTCAATATGTCACATCTTCCAAAAGACAAATTATCCCCCTTAATCGTATCCATAAGTCATATGACTTAATTATGGTATAGGAGTTGAAGTGAGGGCACAATCCATCTTCTTGAGTTTGGTTTTGGTTTTTAAATTGGCATGGGGAGTACAAACCCTTATGTTTAGGACACTGAAATTAATAGGGTTGTACTTCTCCATGCTGAACAACCCCAACTCTCTCAGCCTGTCTTCATAGGAGAGGTGCTTAAGTCTTCTGATAGTCTTCATGGTCCTCTTCTGGACTTGCTCCAACCGTTCTGTCCCCTTCTTAGGATGGGAGGACTAGAGCCGAATGCAGTACTCCAGGTGGGGTCACATCAGAGTGGAGTAGAAGGGCAGAATCCCCTCTCTTGACTCACTGGTCATGTGTCTTTTGATGCAGTCCAGTACGCAGTTGGCCTTCTGGGCTGCAAGCGCACGTTGCTGGTTTATGTTGAACTTCTTGCAACAGCCCCAAGTCCTTCTCTTCAGGGCTGCTCCCAATCCATTCTCCACCCAGCCTGTACTTGTGCTTGGGATTGCCCCGACTCGCATGCAGGACTTTGTGTTTGGCCTTATTGAACTTCGTGAGGTTCACATAGCCCCAGATCTCAAACTTCTTAAGGTCTCCAGTTCCCAACCTGTCAAGGTTTAAATTTACATTGTCTAATTTCATGCTAAGATTAAAAAAAATGGCTCCATCTTGGAGGCTCCAGCCTGGGCACCTTCCCACAGCTGGGAGGTGTGCAGCCAATTATTCTACTTGGTGTCAGCTACTAGTGCCTCTGTCATCAAAAAAAGAGTTCCTTTCCAGTTCATTAAGGCATAAAACATCTATTATGGCTGACAAATCATGTGGGTCAATCTCTCCTAGAACTGCTGGTTCCTCACTCAAGAATTTGATGGACATTAAGCGTTTGGGGTGGAAAACAGATAGGAACAAGCACATGGAGATCTTGTTCTCCCTTTATTATCAGTGTATGAAAAACTTCAACAGGCCCAAGGAAGCAGTTTGTTTAGCATTTGTTTTCTCCAAGGGCTGTTATACACGATTTGGCTCTTGAAGTCTTCCCACCACCCCTTGCAGTGTGGCAGAGGTGAGGGACTCATTGCAAGCTCTGCACTACATTGCAGCCATCCCACCAGTGAGCAAGAATGATGACAAGCAAAGCTGCTGGCTTAAAAAAGGCCACTTGAAAATCGAATGCTCTGATCCTCAACATCCATGGGCACCCAAACTATTTACGGAGTCACCTTGCCCCCACGGGAAGGGATTGTTTCAGTGATGGGTAGCTGGGAGTTATGCAGAGGCAACTGAGTCTCTGCATGCCCCTTCTAGCTGGAGGGTGCCTTTTTAGTGGGAATCTTCAAGAATTTGACTAAACCTGCTTTTGGTCCATTGGGGCAGCAGGGTGACCATGGGGCTGTGGGCAGGGCAGGGGTCTGGAAAGTCAACAAATTCAGGAACTCTGCTGCTCGGCCACTTGGTGCAGAGATGTAACAGTACCAAGCTGGGATATAGCCCTCTCACACGTACCTCGAGCATTTACTGTCATCCTCAGAACATTTCCTGCATCAGCAGAACTGCTCTTCAGCTATAATTTTTGTTGAAATATCTTTCTTTAAACCCAGCGAGCAGCAATGGAGGCCTCAAATCTGTAAATCAGCTGCACTTTGGAAAACAAATCATCGCAATGGAGTTTTGCCAAGCTAATTTTCTGTGCCCATTCATTATTTGGTTTTCACTTTCTGAGCTGATTTAAACAGACCGTGCTCTAAGTGTACCAGTTGCATCCCAGATATGAGACTGATTTACACTTTGAAAATGTGAACTGCTCCATGGCTGTATTTCCAGGATGAAGTGCTATGAAGATGGGTTGTTCAGCAACAACCACAGGCCCTGTAGACAAGGGCTTGCAGGTTGCCTCTGCCTACCTGCTTGAGCTGGTGAGATATTAATATTGCAAAGAAAACCATGCTCCTTCCATGTGCTACAGCAAAAGTGGAGAAAACAGGGAGAAAACAAGACGAGTGGGAAACTATGATTTCCCAGGGGGAAATTAGAAGAAAATTAGAAGATACAATGGAATAAGCATCTATGAGGGTAGATGACACCTGGAAAAAGAGATAACTGAGGACAGGAAGTGGAGATGTGGCATTAACATCTACAGTTTGAGAAATGTCAAGGGTGGTGAAACAGTGTCTGTAGCCTGAGAGAGTAATAAGAAGAAACTAGAGGAAAATCTGGTAGTTATTTAAGTGGCCATGTAAAATTCAGCTCAACAAAACTGGGCCTTCACCCAGGATGTCTGCAAGGAGTAGTGTGGGATGATGTTGAGAAGTAAAACAAGAGCCAGCAGTGCACGCTGGCAGCCCAGAAAGCCAACCCCATCCTGGGCCGCATCAAGAGAAGCGTGACCAGCAGGTCACAGGAGGTGATTCTCCCCCTCTACTCTGCGCTTGTGAGACCCCACCTGGAGTCCTGTGTCCAGCTCTGGAGTCCTCAACATAGAAAGGACATGGAACTGTTGGAATAGGTCCAGTGGAGGGCCATAAAGGTGATTAGAGGGATGGAGCAACTCTCCTGTGAAGACAGGCTGAGAAAGCTGGGGCTGTTCAGCCTGGAGAAGAGAAGGCTCCGGGGAGACTATAGCAGCCTTCCAGTACCTGAAGGGAGCTACAGGAGAGCTGGAGAGGGACTCCTTCTCAGGAAGTGTAGTGACAGGACAAGAGGTAACAGTTTTAAATTGGAAGAGGGGAGATTTAGATTGGATATTAGGAAGAAATTCTTTATTGTGAAGGTGGTGAGGCACTGGAACAGGTTGCCCAGGGAAGTTGTTGATGGCCCCATCCCTGGAAGTGTTGAAGGCCAGGCTGGATGGGGCTTTGAGCCTAGTCTAGTGGCATATGTCCCTGCCCATGGCAGGGGGGTTGGAACTTGATGATCTTTAAGGTCCCTTCCTACTCTGACCATTCAATGATTCTATGATTCTATGTGGTTTCACCAGCACTGAAACAGCATCAAGGAGGATAGCAAAGGTTTTATTTTTTGGTTTTGGGTTCAATTTGGTTTCTTTGATTCTGAGATTTCCAATGCCAAAGGGACATGGACCTGGTAAAAACCCTACTGGATTCAAACATTTACCTTGCACCATTAATAAATTTTATTACTCTTAGTAATGTATTTATTGGAAGTCAACCTGTTAGAAAAAGGTCTTGTCCTTCCCAGTCCTTTTTTTCCTCCATGATCAGGTGAGATGAGAATTTTTTAATTGCCATAGTGGGCCAGAGCTTCAACTAAGGTAAAAGTCACAAGCAGGTTCCAGTCACAAGTAAGGCAATATAAAAGCGGAATTGCTGTCATGGAGTACAGTTTCCACCCTGTTTTTGCAATACCTGTAAGTCTATGTAATTAGACAAGCCTTGAGATGACCCCTACAACCTCCTTCTTTGCTCATGTGAAAACCTTTCAGGCTTGCTGAAGGTTATTACAATAATGCTGTATTTGCCTGCTAAAAAATACCTATAATTTCTAAGAACACACAACTGTTTACATCTATCACAAACCTTTAAAAAAACAAAGAACTTTTCTTCAAAGGGAAAATGGACTTCCTTGTTATTATTATTGCAGTGTCTTTGTTTCCCCATCTTAGTGTATAAGCAATATCACCACACAGGAAATAATCTTGTGTATAGAAATACGAAATCCAGGACTGATATATGTGCATGGCTGAAGAAAGAAACTGAGCATGTAAAATTCTCCAATTTCACATCTTTCCTGGCATGGGATTAAGGAGATTTAAAATAGATGAACAGGTTCACATAAGAACAATTGTTATAACTTCCATCAGAACGCTATCACTGATATCCTCTTTAAAATGGGTTATGTTGCCAGAAGCAGAATGAAGAAGCCTTTGTGTGAATTCACACCAAATCACCCATGCTAAGACTGCATAGTCCTGCACAAAGTGCTTGGAAGAGCAGCTACTAGAGCTGATGGGACTGAAACCTTGTTTATTACAATTTGTGTGAAATTTCAGATACATTTCTCCAATGGGAAGTAGCAAGACTGGATCCCCTTGACAAGCTCTTTTATGTGGATAGTAGTTAGTAATGGTAATCAACTCGCTTGGTAATCTTGGTAATCAAGTTGGCCCAGCTCTGATATTCCTACTGGTACTGCAGTTCACTTTAATGTAGTCAGCAGCATGTGTCTCATCATCCTTTTTCTATGGAGACGACCACAGTCCCTCATTCTGGGTATGTCCTTCCTTCAGGTGGACCCATTGGGAGATTGCTATCTGTATTTCAACACCTTCCTCCCCCTTGCAACTGTAAACATTTTGAGCCACATCTTCCTAGCATCTTCTCTGCTTTTAGTGTTTCCAAGAAGTCATCCTGGTGAGACAGATATCCAGGAACAAAATGCTGTGTGCCAGGGGCGTTATGTGTTCCCCAGTAAGACAACTGACTGCATTTTACAATACAAGGACATAAGGACGGGCAGGACAGATGGCTGAACCTGCAGAACGAGTTTCAGCCATAAATGCTCCATGTACCCTAAATGTTCAGTGGCTTTTTTTTTTTTTTAAAGCTGAAATATATTTGGGAAGTACTTGTTCAAACTACAGACTCAGTCAAATATTAACAAGTGGAAACTGAGGGTGGGAAAAAAAAAAGGGCTCAAGCATGTATGGGTTCTTGCTGTATTTGCCTAACTATAATCACTGGGGCCACACTTGCGACAGGCTAAAACGTTGCTGTGAATAGAAAGTATACCATAAGGGTTCTCAAATATGAAAGTGGGACTGGAACAAAGAGCAGGCACCAGACAGACTTCCCCTGTTAACGATTACTGGCCTGTCACCCTGGTGCCAGCAGTCTCAGAAATCCTGTCGGGAGCAGGCAGCAGTATCTCACCCAACGCTACCAAGCTGCTTTGAAACCCTGCCCACAGCCTCGCCGTATCCCTCGCTACCACCTCGTCGTAGGGGAATGAACTTTATCTCTCCACTTTTAAGAGTGTTTGCTTTAAAGATGGTTTACCACACTTGACAATTACCGAATTTCCTAAATTCAGCCTGAGGTATTGTTGTTGTTATGTATCTTGTGCTGTGCAAAGCAGTACCTCGGCTGCAGAGCCGTAAAACTCTCGGCATGCAGAAGGTTGCTTCTGACGCAGGCTGGAGGTCCTTCAGGGCTGCTTCCCTCTGCAGTTCTGTGGCTCAGTGGGGACACAAAAACCTTTAGACCAAATGGAGGAAGAGAACAAAACTGTCACCCAGTCTTGTGGGAACATCAACCCACCACTGAGTTAGGACTTGTCTCGCTGTCTTCGTCTGAAGGACGTGAGCTGCAGAGCTGATGTAGCAGGGAAAAACACACGGCTGAAAATGCTCCAGAAAAGGTTTTCAAGCTATTTTTTTCTCTTTTTTTGATCCATATTTTGGTCCTGTTAATCAATGGGACAACATGTCCAAACCAACACACACACACAACAGTAATGAATGCGATCAGTTTGGTGCTAATGTGATTTTCTTTAATTATGTTGTTGCTGACTCAAGTGCTACAGGAATGCTCTTCCTCCACTTGAATGTGAGGCAATACAAAGAGTTATTGTTTCACTTATATTTTGTTGGGAAAACTACCAAAATCTTTATATTAGAACATTTGACAACAGTGTCAACGTTTCCCTACACTGCTGCTTAATATATTTTTATTATTTGTTTTCCATATGTTGATTCTTTTAATCTGTTCTTATTAAAGTCTTCCATGTTTCAGTGATATTGTCATTATGTTTCTTTTGAAGGAGGCAAGTGTGTGTACCAAAAGATTAGATTATCCTGTTTGAAAAAAAAAAAAAAGAGAGAAGGGAGAAATGTCTTCAAAATGAAGTACATCAAAAGTAAAAGTAGGTGACAAATGTTAATATTTGCAAAGTGCTTCTGCTTTGATCCTGCATTTCTATTTTTTTAAGAGTTTGACAAATGTGTCCTGTGGTTTGGCTTCAAACCTCTTTCCCTAGCGCTTTACTTGACCCACAATCCATTTGATCTTCCACTTGTTTTTCCTTCTGTCCAGGAGGCCTCTGGACTTGATAAAAGACTAGTTCTTATCTTTTACTTGCTGCTGTTCAGAGGCATCATTTTTTTATTTTGGGTTGGATTAGGTTATTGTGTCTGTTTGCTTAGGCAATTTCTAAAGAGATACTCATTTTGCCGCTATTGTTTGGGATGGTTCCCTTTACATTTCCATGCCAGCAACAGCCATATCAGATCAGGATCTGGATCGGTCAATTGATTCTGACACTGGATGTGAGGAAGACATGGATGCTGGAGAGGCTGTCTTGGATGGCAGGCTGCCACTTCCTTACTGTCACACAATTTCCAGGCATATTGCGTGCAATATCTGAGCTTACTAATTTTTAATATACTAGACACTTTCAGGGGCTCTGGGAAGGACTCCCCTGGATATAAGGATCCTACTGATTGTCTTTGTTTTTCCCAAAGCTATTGAGCACTGTTTCAGGTTCCCTCACCTGCAACCCAGAAGTTAAAACTGGAGACTGGCAACTGGCCACAGCTGGCTAAATCACACGTGCTTCTACAGCCCCCAAAACACTCACCCTAGTCTACCCTCTCTGATCCCAACCCCATTATTGTCCATCATGTGTCTGATCTCCTGCCTTCACTACGCTGCTTGTCTGATCCCAGTATTGCCCAGGTCAGTAAGAGCTGTCCCACTGCCCAACAGACTGGGTAATCTGGAAGCTGCTTCTAGGAGTACTCATGTTGGCCAGTAAAGCTGATATTTTGACTTAACGGTCTGTTTCACGGCATCAGCTCCCCTTTTTCCCCCTAAAGAGTCCCTATTCCCAAGAAAGCATAAACCACAACTGAGGAAAGCACAGGAATCCGAGCTACCATTTAAGCCAAGTAGGCCAGAAGGTGCATCATCCACCAGCCTTTCCTCCTTCCAGCTCCAGGCACTGGGACACCTCTCTGCAGCCTTCCACTGTCTTTAAAGAAATGGAGAATAAACCATACCCTGAAGTCGATGTGTGCCTACTTACGTGACAGTCTGGGGAGCATCCCCCTCAATTAAATGTGCCTCCACAATAGTGTTGCCCCAGAACTTTGGGTGACGACAGTGAAGTTAGTGTTATTTATGCTGCTGCCAGGTTTCGGGACAGTACATCTGCCCAGTGCTCTGCATTCATTTTCTGGTGACACAACCATTTGCACTGCAGGTGTGGGGCTTCCCTGTCTTGCACTTGGCTTGTGTCCCCAGGAGAAGGTATCAATGGAGAGAGATCGATTCCACTGCCGTTGCTAGAGGTGTGTATGTTTTGAGTAAGTGTGAATGTGAGGAAAGAAGGGGAACTTGCTTTTTGGAACAACAGTTACAATGCCTTACTTAACTGGAGTTGTTGGTTAGAATATTACAGTAAGAAGACCTTTGCAGCTATATTTCTTGTCTTTAATGGGAATATTACACCTGGCAGCTCTCCGTCTGTTTCTCTCCTGCAGAATACATGCCATTGTATGAGTGAAGAAGAGAAGGCATGCAGCAAAGCAGACCTGGGTTCAGATTTTCATGGGTACAATTGCCTGTCAAGTAAAAAAAAAAAAAAAGTGAAAAAAACCAAAACCATATAAAAAATTCTGAGAATGAGGAAAACAGTGATGATGGCACTCAGAGATGCAGAGAGCGCCTAGCTAGGTAAACACTTCATCACCATAGTGGCCTCCTCTGTGTTTGTCTGTCCCTTTCCATTCACTCATTTTTCATGCAGAGCTATTTCCTTTTGCTCTTACAAGTACACAAGTCTTTCTTTTGGCAGCTTTGTATCTTCTAATACTTCACCCATAATAAGGCATTCTGCCTTTCAGAGGGTGACAGAATACTTTTGTCCTGGTGAGAACTGTTATTTATTTATTTATTAAAAAAAGAGAGCACCAGGATTTTGCACCTTTCTTGTTTCAAGGAATATCTGCAGCCAGATCAGATATTACTTTCCAAAACTGTTTTCACTGGCATTTCCTGAAGATAACCCTAACCAGATAAAATGCTGACTTTAGCCTTTTCTTTATTCTCTGTGTAGGGTATTATCTTATTGCTCTTGTTTGTTTTTGCAGGTTTTTTTCTGGGTTTTACTGAAAGCACTTTTGCCAGTGAATCGGGAGATTCAGTGCCAGTGTTGCATCAAAGAGGCTATGCGTGTCTCTGCTGGATAAATCCCTGAGCTTGCTTTATGATTTATAGCCAAACTAAGTTAAGCAATTAATCATAATTAAGGAATGAATTAGATTTAAAAATAAAAAACAACAACAACAACAACAACAAAAAGGCAGTTTCTGCAAGGATTCTTCTGCCTGGGGGATGCCTCTGATGGACAAAGGCTGCTGTAATCCACCTCTCAGACTGTAGAAGTCCAACCGCAGAGCAGGAGCAACTATGTTTGGCACTGTGGTGCTCTCCACTGTCTTGCCAGCCTCAGGATACCAGAAATGTAATCAATCTGCCTCTGAACAGATCCAGTCAATTGTTAACTATTCGGGTGCTTCTGAGCAGCTTTTCCACAGCAGTTAAAAGCAACTGAACACAAGACCATGAAGTTACTCCTGAAGTTCAGTGCTCCTTTGTGAGGAAAATGACCAAAGTAAATCAAACTCAACCAACCAGGCACATGCAAAATGGAAGATATAGACTAACATATAATAACACCTTTTTAATAAAAACATAGTTTCTGCTCTCCCCTGTAGCCTTCTCTTATGCCCTCTCCCCACACTGTTATCTGGATATACAAATTTCCTCACATTTCCTGGGGTGACTCAGAGAAGACCAAGCATAATATTCATGCCAGGCACTGGTGTGCTCAGCAGTAAGTGCTCGGTTTGCGTAAAGATGGAATATGTAATTTCAAAAGGGAAGGGTGTATATGGGGTGGAGTCAGGGGTCCTGAAAAGCAACCACTCTGAGGAACTTACCTTTTCCTTAGGCAAATGGCCTTCTGTATTGTCTTTCTGAACCTCACGCACAGGGGAAATTTGTCTTGTAGAAGATGGGAAGTTCTGAACCTCATCTAAGCAACTGGGACTCAAAGGAGGTGACTCATCTCACCCAACAGAGTTAGGCCTTTAGTTTTGCCTAACTGCCCAGAGTGGCTGATGGACAGAAAGATTTAATGGAAGGGAGTGATTTAATCTAGTTTCATCTGGACACCGAGACTAAGCTGAAACAGGTTACCTTGCAGGGGTGCCTATTTCCCCATAAAAAAGACAGCTCACTTACCTAGATGTGTAACTTTTGCATGGCTGAGAACATAACCTCCAAATATTTCACATTTCTCACAGACTGCATGGCTTTAATAGATCATTTGTTCCTTAAACTGTTCTCAGTCTCTAGATGATACAGGAGAGAGTGCATAAAGCTTATGCACTTACAGTGGGTGTGACTGTGTGTGTGTGAGCTCTTCCACAGGGGAAAGGAAGGGGGAGCGAGGAATGCACAGAGAAGATCCAGCATATCTCTGAAGAGCACTCCAGAGTGCTTGTGCTGTATGTGCCTGCACTACTGCTTCTACTCAGCACTGGCATTTTGACATCTCTTCTGGCTTTCTGACCTGCTGCAACCAAACTGGCATCCCAAGAGTTCAAATTCTGCGTTACCTGCTCTGTGTCTGCCTCAGTCAGGCCCTTATCCTTGTCCTGGGTTCCTAGGTTGGGTTATAATGTTGATTGTGTAGGTAAGCTGTGCAAGTGTTTGTGTAGGTTGACCCCTTCCATGGACAAGGACTAACTGGTATCTGAGATGCATTTCTGTGTGGTTATTCTCCTCCTCTGGGTCTCCTATTTCAGCCTGAGCATGATCCTGCCTGGTGCGAGGTTTCCCACCCTACTTCAGACAGAACCTGACCCAGGAGAGGCAATAACAGCCTTGGTCATCACAGAAGACTCCTGAGACTGCACTCATGTGTGCTGGCTTTTCTGGATACTGTGCAATATGGGGAAAGTCTGTCTTTCCCTTTTGCATTCGTGGAAGTGTGAGTGGCTTTTCACCTTGGCATGAGCAGAGCCAAGAAGCCTCCAGGGAAGATGGAATAGCAGGAAGAAAAGTACACGCAGCAGTTTGCAGAATGGAAACTTTTATAAGTTGAGGTGGTTAAGTGTTGTTATAACACCTGTCAAAGGTAGGAAATAATACCTTGACCCTTCCCTGGTGCTGCTCAGACAGGTGCTGATACAGTGATGGATGTTACTTACACAGGGATAAGGGGGAGGCAGGAGGAGGGGCTTGTTCTTTCCAGAGAAATAAAGAAGTAAGCTAAAAGGCGCAGATTTAGTAGGTTTGGAAATGGTGGACAAGAGCAATGAAGGCTAAGCATGACAGAAAGCATGTTAAGAGGAGGGAAATGAATATAGCTTAAAAAAGAAATAAGTAAACAAAGCTAATCTATAAACCCCAAACTGAACCAAGCTGACACTGAAGCCTGAAGTTTGAATGTGCATGATTATCTTATATGAACTATTTTCCATTTTAAGGAATGTCTGTCATTACTAGGTCTGACCAGAACTGACTTCTGAGGTGTAGCACCATGAAGTTTTCTGGCAAGATTTGTAGCCTGCCTTGAAACGGGAAATACTGGAAACCCCATGAGAACTTGTGGTGGGCTGTTAGTTCCATTTTGGAGACACAAGAGATTTGGTCTAGATCCAGCAGAACAAGTAGCTGTGTCTGACTTCTAAGTGTGTGAGCGGCTCCTTTATTTTTGTGGGACTATGTAGAAGCTTGGTGTTACAGCAAGTATTACACAGGTGGAGAGGTACCTCACAAAACCCTCCCTTCACATGATCTGATTAGGTGCCCAGGCTTTTGTGAAACATCCAAAACAAGGTGAATGCCACCATCTTGTGTAGTTTGTTATCACCAAAGCTGCCTCCTTTTTTTTGCACAATAAGGTATCACTAATGTGGATTATGCAAGCAAAATTAGTCAGTTTAATGTTGATCTCTCATGAAGAGCTTGTTGTTCCCTTCAAACAACTAATTGGTAACTAGCAGAGCTCTCTGGACCTTACCTTATTTGAGGCATCCAAATATTAATAATCATTGACTGACCAAGGCAAATCTTAAAAGGGATGGAGAAAGAGATAATCTTCTGTCTGTCCCTTCTGCAACTAGATTTATCTTTCTGCTTAATGCCAAAGAAAGCAGACTTGCTTTCTGTTATTCTCCCCCACAAATGATCTATGTAAACAGTGCCCATCACTAACATGGCCAGTGATCTTTTATAATCTCGTCCTTCCTGAAATCTGCTGAAGTGGTGGTGGCATACAAGGCAGGAAATCTGCTCCTGTGCCTGCAGAGTGATGTTGTGGGATACTGGGCTCCTCTGCACTCTGATCTTTCTTCTAGCTTCATCGTCCTCACTTTTCTGCACATCATCTTCTTTTCACCAAGTCTGAGTTATATTGCTTACCTCTTCCAGTTGACTTTGCCTCCTTAGAATGGGCAGCCCAGCTCAGCCAAAGAGCAAGTGAAGGTCCTGGGCAATCTGGTGCTTTCAAAGCTCCTGTAACTTCCTTGGGAAAATTATCATCATGGCCTGTAATTTGGTCATTAGTGTGTTCGTAGCCAAAACTGAAGGTGCCATACTCTTTCTGCTTCACATGAGAGCTCTGGGAGTTTGGTATTGTGCTTTCCTTGGCTATGCTATCCTCTTAAATGACAAAATAACATTTAAAGAAAAAATGGAGCATTTCTTTTTTTCGCAGAATAAATGATCTTCCACGAAACATATCAGAAAAATTCCAGAAGGTCCTTTCTTTTTTAAGCCATCACACCCTGTAGACCCAGTGTTTTTCTTCTGAGAGAAACTGAGGAGGTTTTCCTTCTGCTTTACTTCACCCCTGGCTTCCCCCACATCCCGTATTTTCCCTCTTGTATTATTACCTTAAACAATGCCTTTTTGGAAAGCATACTCTTCCTAAAGGTGCTTTGTTAAAAAGCAAAACAAAAACACAAAACCAACAGTGAATAACAAACTTCCCTCAAATCCCCACAGAAACAAATAAGATGACTTTGAAATAGGAAAGCATTGGCACATGATGCCACTGAGCCCAGATGTTACAGCCCAGGTAAACCACAGTTGCCCTCCAGTTGATCTGCTGACTTATTCTTTACCTCCCATTTGATGTTTTTCCATTGAGCCCCAAGGTTTCCAGATTCAAGTACCAACATCCACAAAGACCAGCTAATTGGCAGCAAGAGATCAGAGTGTGTACAGCAACCATGCTCCTTCTGCTTCCTCCCTCCATGTGTTGGTATCCCAAATGTGATAAACTGGGCCAGAGCTCTCAAGAAAAGTGGCTACAGGGAGAAATGCATATTAGAGGCTGCATGTTCATGAGCGCATAGACAAAGGGAAGCTGAGAAAAACCCTACTGAGCTGGATAAAGCAGTGTATACTAGGATTAGGTTTTTTTCAAAAAAATGAGTTGTTTTTTTTCCCAGGAACTGCTGTTCCTCCTCCTTCAGCCCTCATGAGCTTTCTGGGAAGAAGTAGGTGCCCCATCTGCATATTGCTGCACGCCTTTGGCTAACTCTTAAACCTTTTGCAGGCAGATGACAGCTGAGCTCTCTGTTCCAGGCAGAACCCTGAAAATCCCTCTTTCTCTGCGGCATTACTAGCATTACTCCCAGCTGATTATTTTATGGTGGATATCAGCAAAATAACCATGCTGTGGGAAGGAGGCCTCTTTGTGCTGCTCAGTGGTCATGAAGGACAGACAGATGGGGGTCAAGGGAAAAAACGTGTCTAGTCCTTTCTCATTTCTTTTGAAAACCATATACGACTTTCAATGCTACAACCTCACCAAGTATTTGGAGACTGTGTTTATAATCTTACCTTTGGAAGGGCCTTAGGCTTAGTGGATTTATTATATCATTGTTCTAGAGGAATTTCTGTATTTTAAATTATCCTCTGGGCCCAGGGCTATATAAAACGCTCAGACACTTTCATTGTATTCTGGTGATTATGTATATGTATTAATTTTTTTTAATGTCCTGTCACATCTGTGATGTTGATATCACAGCACCTATTTCTCCAGACGGATACTCCTGGGTAAAGTAGCTCATGAGAGGATCATGCAGCACAGATAATTTGTGTGCAGACGATTGTATACGACCTTCTCTGCATTGTCCTACCAATGACCCCTTTTGTAATCAAGCAGAAATCATGCTCCTGAAGAGTGGGAGGTATTACTGCTTCCATGCTGTCCTGTTCCCGGGCCCCCACTGCACTGACATTGCCAACAGTAACAAATTGCTCTGAGTTATGTGCAGCAGCTTAGTGATGTGGACTAGTTATTTATTAGAGAGGAACTAAGACATCAGTAAAGGGTGAAAGTGGGAATAAAAGGAAAAATCCCAAACCTAATGAAATGAAGCTGCCTCATCTAGCAGGCTTCTCACAAAACTGATCTCCCATTTCTTGCTTCTGGGTCACACCTTATTTATCTAATGGGGGACCACATGCAGAGTTTTGAAAGTAAACCCCTTACAAATAAAGAAATGCTCTCATGGCCTGTGGGTAAGGATGACAGGGTCAGACTAAACTTCATTTTCAGAGGTGGCAAATCACTGTTTTGTTGTTCCTTTAGCCATAGTTTCCTAGGTGTAAACCTGGCTACAATATTGATTGCCTCACTCAGAGGCACCTTTCAATTTAAAGAAGTGTGATGAAAATCAGGGACCTCCTCCCATGCACCTGAAAGGAGAAGGCAGATCCAGAAGAGTGAGGGCCCTGTCTGGTAAAAGCCAGGTCAATGGAGGCTGCTGGAGCAATGTTGATTGCCATGAGCAGAAAGCCAGGACCTGTGTTTTTTTGACTTGAAAAAGAAACTTCTAAGTTTAACACCATTGGTCTATAATGTGGAGGTTTAAAAAATGGGAGAAAAGCTGTCCTTAATAGTGGCTAAAAGCTGCTATTTGGGTCTACCTAACCACTGTGGGGATCGTGTCTCCAGGACCGAAGTTTCCAATAAAAAAGGAGATGAACTTGATTCAGGTCAAATCATCTCCTCTCCAACAAAAGCACCATGTGAAGACCCTGAGCATCAGTGAAGCTTTCAATTAACAGCTTTGCCAGCTCTGGGGCTGTATCCATAGGGACTTGCTGCTGAGGCAGATCAAAACTATACAATGCTCACCAGTGTGCCACCTGTACGCAAGGCAGGAGCTGTACATGTCCTCCACAGGACAACCCCTAGCAAACCACTTGCTTATGAAATTGTTAGTTCTCTTAAAAAAAATAATTAAATTCCTTTTTTAATTATAAAATTTTGAAACACTGGATTATCTTTTCCTTTCCCCTTTTCTTTTCCTCCCATCATCTCTTTTGCTGGTTGTAGTGTAATAGGTGAACTTTTTCAATTTGCTTCTTTTTTCCTCTTCCTGATGTTTTAATATTTCTTTGTCTTTGGAGGTGTACTGACCAGTCAAAGTAAAAACTGGTGGATCCTGGATATGTTTCACTCACCAGAAAAGAGAAGTCCAGGAGAGAGGGAAGAAAGCTTTTCCAGGTGTTTCACAAGTACAGCTCCCCAGAAGAGCTGAAAAGAATGTCTGGTGAGACCTGAAAACTGGAAATAACGTTGAAAGTCCAGATCACACTTGAAATGGCATTTCTGTTGTTTGGCCACCAAGAGCAGCAATGCACAGGATGGCTTGTGAGCATACAGTGAAAATTTACGGGAAGCTACAGCCTTTCCAGTCCAACGTAATGGACTTTAACACTTTTACAATAGACATCAGTAACAATGTGTCTAGATCCACCCAAAATCCCAAAGCCAGATCAGCTTTGGGATGAAACAGAGGAATTTCATTTTTCTTTACTTTCCCTGCTGGGACAGACAGCCTTCCTCCCTTATGAGGTAATTTAATTTTCACATTATGCTTTATGGGATATCCTTTATTTACCTAATGCTTTCCTGTCGAGTCTTTTCAGACTATGAATCTTGTATATTTTATATACACAAAGGTGACTTTTCCTTCCTTTAATGACCATGGCTTATCAGTGCAGGCAACCGATACAGGACTCATAAATATGTCACTCTTGCGTTTGTGGCAGCCCCTTCTGCTTTGTAAGATTTTTTCTTGCAGCTTGCTCCTCCCTTACACTTGCTGCATCTCCATGGTCTGCTTGTCCCCTTGATGCTGCTGAACTCACCATTGGCTGATATAAATAAATCACTGATTTAAGCTATAGGTGAAAATCATTGTGAAAGGAGCACGCAGAGGAATGTAATACAAGGTCAGCGGAGCCAGCACCTTCCGACTCCAATTAAATATTTCCTGTAAGCCAGTGCCAATTGTGCATCTTGTAAGAACATTTCAAAGCAGGAGCTTGAACTCTAAGGGACCCTCTCGCCTCGAAACCTGTTTCCTGTTTAACAAGATTTAACAAGTACAACCAAACATGCGCCATCAGCAACAAAAGTCATTGTAAATGGCTCCAATGTGCAAAGGTGCTGGGTTTCCTCTCGGTCCCAAACGTCTACTGACCCCGCCAGGCCATCATCGCTGTGGTGGGGTGGCATAGTGCCCTGATGCCACAGGACCGGTGTAGGCTTAGCCCTTTTGCTGAGAAAGCTGGAAGGAAAGAGAGAAAAGACAACCTTTTCCAAAAAGGTCAAAGCTTCTTGAGTGAAAGCTCCAAGGCTTGGTCTCACTCTCCCAGGAGTTTTCTACAGAGGATGTGATAACATCTACTCTGTGCTGCTCACTTTTTCAGCTTGAAACACAGCCTTGATGCTTATGAGATACCTTGAAGACATGACTGTGGTCAAAGACATCACTGTGGCAGGCTGTAGTCCAGGCTGAGCTCCCTGCTCAGGCAGAAAAGAGGCCCAAAGCAGAGATCAACCACTTACAGCCTTTGGGAGTGCAATAAGATATGGGGAGATCACCAAGGTTGTGAGACCCCCGAAGTTTAAGGAGTCCGCAAGTTGCCTGTTTCTGGCTGTAAATGCAATGGAGACGTTGAAAACATGCTCAGTGTGGTAAGGTACAAAGAATACAGTGCTGCTTCCTAGAGGGCTGTTCAGTGGTAGGAAACACCCATACATGTCCATATACACACTCGAATGCACATGCATAAAGAAAAAGGTGTGTGCACGTATATTTATGTACAGGTAGCTTCTACAAATTTCTGAGCACGATGCACATTAATTCATACTAAAAGTTCTTGTAGCTCATTCCCTACCTCTCCTTAACTCAAAAGTCCTGGGACTTGGGATAAATCCTCCAGCTGCTCCTGAGATAGCAATAATGACAATGACTGGAGCAAAAATCCCATTGGTTTACTGCAAATCTTAGTGGCAGTTGCACATCAAGAAATACACATCTGACTGAAGTTTCCAAGTGCATAGCCCACGTCTTCCCATTCTTCTGCTATTAGCTGTTCCTCATGCCTCTGCCATACCTGCAGTAGCCAACAACCTCAAATAAAGGTCTCCTTGAGAGGTCACTCAAATTCAAGATGTGCTGACATCCCTGCCCTGTGGCTGAGGAGCCGATGCCCCATCAGGTCTTCCTTCCTCCACAAGCTGCCCACGACTCTTCCTCACTACAGTTTGTCTCTTCCCATGCACTACACCCAGAGTTCAGCCTTTCTGATGCTGCCTGGGACCTGGCAGCCTTCTTGAACCTGGACACATGCACTGGGAGTGAGCATGACCGGACCAGATTTTGTGGGAGCAAGAGCCTGAGGGCCTATTCATATCAGCCAGAAGCTGCCAAGGAGGTGGCTTTGCTACAAGAGACACAGGCAGGATCTGTGGCTGTGTGTGCTTAGCAGTTTTTACGGACTGAGGCTTTGCTGACCACATCTGCAGCATAGGGAAAACATCTCAGGATGTTCCTGGACTTACCTGTTGGGGAACACCAAGCCATGTAACCCTGCCCTGGCTTTGCAGGGAAGACACCTGGGCCATACTTGCTACACAACCCCTGTCCTGTCCTTCTGGAAAGCTGAGAAGTCAGCAAGTCTGGTTGGTGTTGCAGCTTGTGCAAGCTAATGGTTCACTCTGAGGTAGAGCTGGGGTTTGGCTGAGATGGGAAGTGCCCCTAGTTTCTCTCCTCCAGATGTAGCATCACTTGTCAACACAAGTAAGTTTACTTTGGTGCCGATGTACTGAGGCCAGGCTGAGAGAGTTGTGGGTTTTCAGCCTGGAGAAGACTCTAGGGAGACCTTATAGCAGCCTTCAGGTACCTAATGGGACCTACAAGAAAGCTGGAGAGAGACTTTTTATAAGAACATATAGTGATAGGACAAGGTTCAATGGCTTCAAACTGTAAGAGGGTAGATTTAAATTAGGTATTAGGAAGAAATGTTTCCTATGAGGGTGGTGAGGGACTAGAGAAGTTATGGATGCTCTTTCCCTGGTAGTGTTCAAGGCCAGGCTGGATGGGGCTTTGAGCAACCTGCTCTGGTGGGACATGTCCCTGCCCATGGCAGGGGAATTGGAACTAGATGAAAAGGTCCCTTCCAACCTTTTGATTTGAAGATGAGACTCCTGCTTTTGAAAATCAACAGTTCAGACATGTAGCTTGGAGGAGATCTGTGAAAAGAGCCCGTGCGCAAAGCAGTGGCATGCAGGAAGACTATACTTCATCTCCTTGCATAAAAGGGTTTTGATTTACAGTAAATTTGCACAAATGGGCCATAATAGAAATGCTTCAGGCATCATTAAAGTACAACAGCACCTACAACCTGAAGCTAAGGTGGCTCCTTTGGTTTTAAATGCTGGACATAACCTCTGAAAGAAGCAGGTCCCAGCCTAAGAAGCCCGAAGCCTAACTAGATAATATGCACAGTAAGGAAGGAAAGCTGTAACATATTTCCCTTGTAGAGACGGGAAACTGAGGCATGCTGCAACCTTGTTTTCTGAGAGTGGGACTTGGATTTATACAAGGTCTCTGGAGCACAGCTGGCCATTAAAACCAGAAACTGTGCCTTATGTCTCTGCTCAGGAGGAGGAGGGGATGAAGGGACTGGCAAACATTTCCAGACAGACGGTGGAGCAAATTAGCACAAAAGAGTATGCAGATCTCGGCCGTTCAGCTGCCAGCAGAAAGGAGGGGGTTCGGCAACTGGTGGAGAAACAGGTGCAGAGAAGGTTTCCTGACAGCCGTGCTGTCATCCTGCTTTGAACCCTCAGCTCCTCAGTAAATCTTCCCTCTTGGAAATCTTTCTTCAAAGTTTCATTTCCTCACGTTCCTAAAATAGTTCTTGATAAGTAACTTGTCCTACGAGTAAAGCTCTTTTGGTTCCTTTCCTAGAAATCTATTTTCGTGTTTCTTGCTGGACTTCAGCTGTTTGCATTCCCATTTGGAAAAAAACTATTGATGAAAAAAAGAATCCAGCCAAGGCTTAACACAACACGAAGGTGAAATACTTATGTTTAATAGGACCTTGTCTGTCAACTGACTTTCCAAGTGAAGCCATACATTCATGGTGGCAGATCTTGCACCCAGCTAGACATTCTGTAGGAAATACAGACTTTTCACTTTCAGTGGCTTCTTGCAGGGCATTTTGTCTTCAAGCTACAGACAACAAAGATGTAATAAAGCAGAGGTGATGAAGCCACAGTTTTTAAGGTACAAGGAGCCCTTGTGCAAGGTGGGTGCCCTGTCCATGCTTGGTTATCTCACTGGAGTGGCACTGGAGCTGCACTGGCACAGGGCTTCTGGGCAAACCCAGGTCGGGGGGAAGCAGACTGGCAGAGACTACTGGGACTAATACAGCTAAATCACTTTGTAACCCAGTCCACACCCAGATCATCCACACCCCATAGGAAAGCTGTGGGGAAACGCTGCTACCCCAAATAATGAACTTCTGC
Source organism: Thinocorus orbignyianus (assembly GCA_013400375.1). Taxonomy (NCBI): domain Eukaryota; kingdom Metazoa; phylum Chordata; class Aves; order Ciconiiformes; family Thinocoridae; genus Thinocorus; species Thinocorus orbignyianus. The sequence continues at coordinate 433,059 of VXBW01000688.1, read as the reverse complement.
CAGAACCCGTCCCTCAGCTTTCTTGATGCCAACAGCATTGTGTTGTCTCACAGCTCTCGCCTGGAAAACATTTTGACACACAGCTATGAAGGTTTGCCTGGGGGAAAGTTGGCCATCCTTCTTTGTAGGGCAAGAGTTTTCAGACTCATAATGATGTGAGAGCTCAGGACTACTATAGGAACAGGGGTGCTGGAGGGAATAAAAGTTTGTGGGTGGGGGCACTTGGCTGTTTGTGATCTCTTTAGGTGAATTAACTACCATTCCTTGAGGCAAGTACAGAGGTCTCTGTATAAAAAGCTGCAATAGGAGAATGAGAGGTGATCTTACTAGGATGGCACCAAAAAAGGATGAAGAGTTTGCCCTGGAGTGACTTGGATGCGTTGTGTTAGAAATGGGTCATCTGATGAGAGCATCCAGGGGAAAAGGCTCTGCTCTTAATCTGAGTGTAAAGCTCAGACAGCAATTTAGTAACTTCTGTGGGCTGGGAAACCAGAGATCAGAACTGTTGGGTTTTCTTCTGAAAAACATTCAGCTGATTTTGGGTGTCTAACAGCAGATGAAATAACTAGTGCCAATTCTGAGGCTGTCATCAAAGACATATATTTTCACGTGATGTGCCAGGGCTGTTTTGTAGGGTGACAAAGGCAGAATGAAAAATGTGCTAAAAGGGACTTTCTACTGACGACCCTGCTTTTAATTCCTCAGCAGCATGGGGCACACCTGAAAGCCTGATGTGGACAAGGGCTGCCTGGAATCCTCGGGACAATTAAATCAGCCTGTCCACCAGCCCTAGTAGCTTTTTCTTCTTGGCAGCCTGGATGAGCTATTCTAGTGCTGCAACCTGCTCATGGTTGCCATCTCTGTCAGGGACCTTCTTCCTCACTGTGTGAGGTCACACATCTATCTTGGGCTGGAGAAGGGCCCCTTTCCTCCAGAGAGTCTGGGAAGAAGTTGCTGCCCCTCACAACAGGTTCAGCCCTCCTGGTGCTGGTTCCCTCTCCAGCCCAGATGGCTGTGCCATCTTTCCCAGGCAACAAGCAAGGGACACGTGTGTGCACATGTACAGCAGGTCTGGAGCACCTCAGTGTCTCCAGGAAAAACATGATGGTCTGTGCCTGGTTGTGTGGGTCTGGTGTTTTGATGAGGAAGCAGAAGCAGCGCCCAGTCCTCTGCTCCTACTGCAGGAAGACACAGGGCTCTTCTGAATGGAGACATGGAAAGAAGCTCACAAGCTTTAACAATATCCCTTAATGGATAGGTCATCACAGTGTAGCTGCCCCATTAAAAACCAGCATATTTCTGTTTGATTTTCATGTATATCTTCCCACTCAAGTTTGACACAAACAAAAAACACTGCCCCCAACTTAGCCCGAAGGTGACCTCTGGGCAATACAGGCTCAGAAGTACCCAAACTGCACACACCCTAAACATAGACAAGCATTTTTCTAGAGTCAAGAAGTCTTTTGTGTGGGTTTGCAGCAACTTACAGGCATTTGGGAGGGAATCAAACAGGAACCAAGACAGTAATTCCTCTAGTGTGCATCAGATCTTAAAATATCCCCGTACCATGCTTCATTCTCTGAGCTCAGACAACTGCTTGCAAGAAAAAGTAATTTATCTGGGATCAGAGAGATTCACCATCCCATAGGTCATCCGAGAAAATCACATTCATTTGGGCTGACTACAAACTCTGGATCCAATCACCATCTCATTTAGGTTACTGGCAGTTTCTCATTGTTTCTCGTTGAGTGTCATGGCAGCACAAAAAGGCTCCATCCCAGAATGCTCCTAGGAGTGATACTTAAATCATCTAAGAACTTCAGTGTTTCACCATGGAACATTTAAACACAAGCGTTGTATAATTTCCCAAGTAGTGAAGATGGGCTCCCTAGTGATGCAGGGGCTCCTCACTGGTGCCCAAATACTATTAGGAATGTTTGTTCCCACCTGTCTTAACCCTAATAATTGCAGAAAATTGATTTTAAGCTAGTGAATCAGGAAAGTCTGCAGAAATTAGTCCATTTTTAATGTATTTTGCACATATTAAACATGCAGAATGAAGAAAACTTAGAGTCATCAAAGCACAATTTCCAAACAGACTTGCGTCATTAAAAAGCCATTTAGCTTGGTAGTTCAAGGTTAAGTTTGTTCCCAGAAGATGAGGTAATTTAGTAAAATAATAAAGCTCCCATTAAACAAACCCCATAATAGAACTGAGCCTTAGCGGTTGCAAAGGAAGGAAACCGTAACTTCTGTCAAAGCACAGGGATGAGATTAGCGTTAATAAAGCATTCCTCACAAAGCAGGGTGATAGTATATGGGGGAAGGCACATCCAAATAACTCTCATTTCCACAACGTTTCCTCTCAGATATGGGCTTTTTAATTAGCCATCGGAAAGAAAACTGAAAGTGTACTTTCTCCTTCTCAGTTTCTCCCTGACTATTAATCTCTGTGCTGAAAACGGTGCCACTAGTCCATCTTATTGTTATTAGCTAGTGGAGACGTAAAAGGACTACATTCATATTCCTTATCGCAGCCCAGAGGTATTTCCTTTCTGTTATGAGGAGTATTTTGATTAGTTTTGGCTGTGTCTGCAGGGAAGACACAGTTTATATTTTCCACAGCTAAAATAATTTCTAGAAATAAAGGTTCGTTCCAGCACTCGCTGGTATTTATTGGTGTAGTTTAATTGCTCAAAGCATTTTATTGCTGAGCTACAGCCAATCCTTTCTTAACTCCTCTTGGTTTCATGATGAATTTTGAGGCAGAACTTTGATACTGAATTGTTTCTGGAGCCAGTCACTGATTTTCAACGAATCATGTATTTGTGGAATATAACTTTTCTCCCCTGCAACCACCCTGTCTACCAGCAGACATGGATCATCGCTCATTTGCAGAGCTGGAGAGGTTTCTGTTGGGAGGAATCTTAGAGGGCTACACAGTCCTTTTTTTCCCCCTTATGTCTTGCCTTCCCCTACGATGATTAACCTCCTCTTAAAAACACAGGTGAGGGGGATTCTTCACTCTTCTCTGGCAGACCTTTAAGGTTGCCTATACCTTTGCTAAATGGGCAGCCCATCATTGCTGTCTGCCAACAGAGAAAAAAATTATTCCTTTCCTCTTTGCAGCAGCCTAATTTATATACCTGAAGACCCGCTTACTTTTTCCTTCATCAGACTGGGCAGTCTCCAAATACTCAGTTTTATTCCAGGTGATGCAGCAGGTGGGATCTGAGCCCACGCAGCAGTTTCGTGGTGGCTGCTGGTGCCAGGTGCTCTCACTTCTGCTTGTGCTCCATGCTCCCCTGGCACCAGGATGGTACCGGGAGGGGCTGGAGGGGGGGCACATACAGCGCTGTCCTGGGCAGGAACCTTTCTGCCCACCCCATCTTCTACACACAGCCCAGAGTATGTGCACAGGCAGATGAGCAGCTGCAGCACTTTTGCTTTCCAGGTAAAAAATCTCCATGGCAAATCCAACCGTGGCAATGCCTGATGACACACCTCCGTGGTTCCCTGTGCCTTCTTACCATATGGAGGGAAAGGAAAGAGTAATGTTCTTCCTCTCCTCTGTGAAAGAGGCTGGGCTGACAAACCCCAGGTAAGAACCATGACAGCACCCAAAACCCAAAAGAAGGTTAATCTACTCACTTGTTACTAAAGCCTCGCCACAGAGAAAGGGGCAAAAAAATCTGGTGCTCCACAGGTGTACAGGTTTTGCATGAGGGAATTGGTGGGAAACATAACCCAGTTTTGAGTGTAACAGGCATAACACACGCACACTTACACTGTTATTCTTGAGGCTGCTAATTCTGCATGACTAAATTAGCTGAGGAAACCAGATTTGAAAAATCAAATGCTGGCATGGGTCCCACTGGCTCAAGGAAAAGCAGGGCTGTGTTCTGCTTTGGGTTATCTTTTGTTTCACTCACAAACTTGAAGTGAGTAGAAGTTTTAGGAGTGCTAATTGGGGATCGGCACAAGTCCCTAAATAATTTTACGACCAATTGTATTGTTTTGCATGTGGAAAATTAAAAAAAAAACATCAGCAAACCCTCACCCAAACAATAGCAAATTGCCCCCTGATTCATGGATTCCTGTCACCTCAGACATTTCCTACTTTGGCAGGCTATGAATACGTCTCACGATGAAGGATCAGGGTGCACTTCACTGTGAGTTTGTTTTCTGGAGCTGTTATTAAGCTCTCCAACTATTTTTACTCTCTGCAGTTGCTGTTAACCAAAACCACGCAGGTCAGGGTTTTGCCTGTTGGAGTGCCATGGGCTTATTATGTATAGCAGCCTCTAGGACAGCTTCACTCTCCTAGCTGAGCCATTGCAACATCTGACAAGCATCTCACAGGGCAGTCAGAGATACAACATTCTGCACCTTGGGGCTGTGGAAGGAATTATCAGCACCCAGGGCTGACACCAGCACCCAGGAACCTAGACAACGGGTGCCCAAGCCACCCACCACTCCTCTTCATCACCTTGTACCTCCAGTCTTCATAGAGTACGCAAGAGCAACTCTTTTGGTGTAGAAGTAGTTACATAATATGAGCTGACCTCTTATTTATGGCAGATCTGGAGCAAGTTCCTTCCACTCTTGTAGCGTGTGCCTCAGAAGAGCCTTTGTCTACTGCAGAAACCTCCCTGTGCCTTACAATCCAAGGGAGCAATAAAAAAAGTATCTAAAAAACATGGTGACAGAGCACACTCAGCAGTGCTTGAAATCAAAATAAAGTCTTCAGCAAAAAAAACGATCTTCCCACCCTGGAAAAATTACTGATCTTCAGTTTCCCAAAATGCCATGGCAAAACATTATTATCTTGGTTCTTCCTATCTCTAGCATGTGTCATTGAAATGGCCTGAATGAAGCTGCTATTTGTAGTGTGTAGCTCAATCAAAACTTGTGTCAACGAAACCACTTAATTACTCCTCTTTGGGATATTACGCAGTTGGCTCTTCTGTAGTAGTCCTCCTTGTCAACACTGAGATCTCATGACTCACTGTCATGAGGGAGGCTTCTCCTTCCTGCTGGCCGTAATCGTAGTTGGCTCGCTACCGAATCTCTGCTTGCTCCTACAGATGGGAAGACACCTCCTGTCTTTGTTGCTGGCTTCAGGAATGCATCAGGAATGATTGTATCAAAATGAAGGTAGCAGGATAAGGCCCTTTTCTCCTTTAAAAAGCTGCAGGATGGAGGTAGATAAACTTTCTTCTACTATTCATTAATATTCAGTTGTTTACCAAATAGCTGGTTTGGAAGTGTTGCTACAGCTTGATTTGGAGACTCTAGAGCCAATGCTGCATTTCTTCTAATAGATGTTAAAGTAGTGCCAGACAGTGCTGTCACCCAGAGAGGTGACTGAGCATTGTCTGTTGCATCAGTCATAAATTTAACCCTTACTAGAGGTTACTCCATGCTTGGGCCATTCTGCCATGAAACCTGATTGAAAAACTCCATTCACAAGCGTGTGATTCCCTCCACCCCTCTCAGTTAGTGGGAAATGGGTGCTTTAAGCTCTGCAAATGGAAAAAGTGTGCTCCTGAATGGTCCTAAAAGGGCTAGTATGAACTAGCTCCCTTTAAATCATGAAAATTCATTGTTAAACTGCCTCCATTATGAAATTCTTCCAATTACACACTGCTAAAACTCAGGACCCCACTTCAATTCATGCTGAAGGCATTTGGACTTGAAGGTATTTAACGTGTTGGGGATTGGAGAAAAAAGCAGGAGAGGGATTTCTTTATACAGCCCTTTCTGGGGGAGGTTTCTGTAAGTGCCTGCTGCTGGGAATGGGACATGAGGTGAGGGAGGACTCTGATGACTCAGCCCAGCAGTTCTCTTTTTACTGCAGGTTTCTCAGTTCTCCTCCATCCTTCATTCTCTACTGTCCTTCTCTTCTACCTTCCTTCATTCTAGCTCCGGGGGAGGCCCTTGCCTGCTTGCTAGGCGCTGGGACTGTGTAATGCCTCCTGCACTTCATCTGAAGCACAGCGTATTGGCTTATAAACCATCTAGAGAAGGGCTTTTGCTTCAGGTGGGCAGTCCAGCGGAAACGCAGCTTCTGGAGGAGATCTGCTGCTTTGGTTTACACTGAATTTTGTAACAGCTCATGACATCTGCTCCATCACAGCTGCTTCCTGACGGCTGGGCAGCTTCAACAAGCCAAAGGCTATGGTAGTTTTACCTGTGACACTGCTGGAGCTGCTTTCTCGCTCTGTCAGTTACTATAGCTTATTCTGCTGCACCCTTATTTAAAAAAAAAAAAAAAAAGCCTAGGAGTTGTTTTTTAATGAGGTTGACCCAATCCGTCAGTCCATGAACCACCTTTACAAAATGCACATCATGCACACCCACCTCAGCGGTGGTGGAATAGAGCCCAGCAAAGCTCTGCAGGGTGCAGATGAAACAGTCCCTGGCTCACGGCGAGACGAAAAGGGTGATAACAGCAGCACCTGGGGAACATTCCCCTTCCCACCTACTGTCACCACCTTCTCTCTCTCTTGAAAACACAAACAAACCAGCCCAATTTGCATTTTCATAGCTGGGAGTAAGTGATTGTTAGATTAATGAGTAGTGCTATTTATATCTAAATAATCACAGTTCTAAACAACTGCTCGGAGGCATCAGCATGGAAGGTAAGATTCTGGGCTATGATTTGAAGGGATTCAGGCAGTGCTTGTCGTCAGGAGGAGGAAAACACATTTCATCTGAACTACAAAAATACTTTACCATATTTATTTCAGACAAGCTGAGGGAAGCTGGAAGAAGAGAGACGTGTGAACGGTGTACACAGACTTGGCTCTGTTATCATAGTATGCTGGCCTGAACCCTATTTGTAGTGACTACTTGTGCTAAGCAGCTTTCTTTAACTGTCTGATGTGATAGAACCCTGCTTGGAATTCAGCATCACACTGACTGCCCAGATCCATGGGTACCCAGCATCATTCCACCCAGGCCAGAGCGCGTGAAGAGTCCTTGCAAACCAGCTCTCCCCTCGCTGCCTGTGGCTGAGTTTCTGCAAAGCGAACCTCTTGGCTCAGTGCAGAGCTTGCGAGGCCACTTAAATCTCTCTGACCCCTTAATGAAGTTTTTCAAAGGGCTTCATAAATCTTCATCACTAAGAATTGCTTAAAGCTCTGCAGGGTTTCTTTAGTGGCATTAACCACTAAAACAAGTAGACAGGCTCAGGTATATTTATTGCATTCATCTTCATTATTCCATGGGCTTTCCTTCTTTCTACTCTTTCACATAAGCTACCGCTGGGAAAGGGAGTGCAGCAGTGGAAGCTCTGAGTCAGTAGCGCCTGTCTGGCCGTTTGTAACCATCCACTACAACTACGTCAGATCAGTCCTCTTCTTGGGAATGTTTTCTGCTCAGGCAGAAACCGTATGTTCATCATTTAGCTTTCCATAGTTAAATCATCATAGTGTTCCTCATTCAAGAAACAATCTGGTTTGCCTCTCCTCTGACAACATGTCTGAAAGCTCCAAAAGTAATTAGTTGCCTGACTGCCTTTCTACTTTTTTTTCTTGGAATTTTGGTAAGGGTTTTTTGTAAGTAACATGAGTCTTCTCTGAAATAACTGCCAGATTGATGGAGATGTAAGTATTACAAGGAAAAATACACATTAAAAAAAAAATGTTTACATACTATATATTGTGGTCTCTGGAGTGAGTGTGCAGATTCTCTATACTCTGTATGAGTTGTTTGGTGCTTCACTTCTGGGAAGTGAGGACAGAAAAGGCATAAATGAGGTTCACACACAAACAGAAAAATGCCCCAGAGCAGGTAAAGTCATTGAAATAAGCGAGAACTTATCCTCCTTATGTGATGGAAGGAGCTTAGAAATAGCAGATAAACATGAAATAGCTGAACACATAAGGAAGTTTATATCTCACCATAGTTTAAAGAAATGGTTCTAGACCTAATTCTGCAGACGATGAAGGACTAAGGATCCATAGAACTCTTTAAAGTGTTTCAGGTCCTCGTGGTCCAGCCTGGCCCAGCCAAGCTTAGGACACCCCATTCAATCACACTTGTGTGAGCCAGACTATTTTCAATGGGGATTTTTCATTAGGTATTTTGTTCATGCCATCAAGATTCAGCAGAGTACCATGGAAGTGCTCCTTTAGAGCTACTGTGATGTTGTTTTGTTTTAAATTTATTTGCATTATGAGAAAGCCCACTGACCTCAGGTAGGACCAGAACAGTGGGTGTGAAGCAGAAAAAAAAAAGCAATATGTTTGCACAGGGAAACAAGGACTTCTTATTGAAAAGTCTGACACTGATGTCTTATATCAGCCAGCAGTACTGGTTATCAGCAAAAAAATTTTGTGTCCCTTGTCTAGGTCAAGACTGGAAGCAAAAATAATGGCTGAGAAACACTGTGGAGGCTCAAAATCCAGACTGTGGTGTGTAAGGTGAGTTATCTGAGGCACTAAAGGAGAGGTCCAAATCCACCTGAACTGTTTTTCCTTCCATTGACTTCAGTGGGTTCTGGGTGATGTCATACTGTGATGCTGTCACATCTGAACAAGTCAGATGGTTTCTTTTCATACAGGGAACAGTAGGATGAGTTATATGATGTACCTTGTTGTCTGCTCTAGAATGCATTTGTTAGTAATGTGCTAGGGACACACTTTTACCCTAATGGGGAAGAGATTAGATATTATCTGATTTCCTGTATGCTAAAGGATATGCAAGTTTGCCCAAGTGCTTACATGGCTCTATTCAAAAATTCAAATTAGGTTGTAGCTTTTGAGTCCTCAAGAGACAAAAATCACAGGTAGATGACAGAAGAAATCAGAGCCACCATTGCCTGAGGTCCATGAAGTGGCAGGAAGTTGGAGAGATAAGAAAGCAGATTTCAGCAAGTGACTCATGGCCTGTGCTTTAGGAAAAGATGGAAGAACCCCCAAATCCTGAACAAAATGATCCAGCAGAAGTCCTTACTCAGTCCTGAATCACATACACAGCTTGACCCTCAGCATGTAAGCTGTGATCAGAGACATGCAAGGGAACACAGCTGAGGCATGTAGGTGGCTGCTGCCCTATGGCCAAGGCTTTGTCCCTGACTGTATGCCTGCTGCTCACCCTCTCCATTTACTTTTTCCACTGACTGAAAGTTAACCATCTAAATAAATGTCTTTAAAGATATAGGGCTCATGATTTGCCTGGGGCTTTGCCCACAATGTGTTTCTCCATGATCAAACTGACAGGACTGCACATCTCTAGAGTGAATGAACAAGGTTGGGGTAAGAAAGCAACTCTGGCCCAGCATTTCTGTACTGCTGGGATTTGCAGCAGAGATGCTACATGGCTATGAAAACAGTCAGGAAAGGCAAAGTTTAAGTTCTTACAATGAACTGTCACACCATAGCCCCGTGATATGCTGTCTTTGACAGCTAAGCTCCTGCCCCAGCTGTTTGTTCCCACCTCTGGCCTGCAGTTTGTCACCTTCTCAGCTGTGCCAAACCAGCTGCATGCAGAACAGTGCTTAAATCAGAGCACTGAAGTGATGGAAGTTAAAAATAAACCATTTGTGGGAGGAGAAGAGGGAGAGCTATTTTTAATTGTAATTGTTTCAATGGTCTTTCTTCCAGTGTGGTCCCACAAGGAATTCCATTAACGCACTGGAAGAAGTCAGTGTATAGCTGCACTGGCACCAGGGTGACTCCTTCATGCAGAAGAGTCCCTCTTGGCCAAAGGAGAGGATTTCTTAAGCCAGGATTGCACCTTCTAATATGCAGAATTACACCATCCTTACCTGGGTCAAACTCAGACCCAGGTCTTCCAGGCTCTCTGTTTGTTATTCTGTCTCCTAGACACTTGTAGAATTCACTTTTAAAAGTATTGCATGCAAGCCAGCATTGTTATCTGCAAAAACAAAGAGATACTGAGGTTTTTTTCCTTTCTTATAAATTCCTTATACTCATTCTGAATATTAACTTCCTCCACAATTTGCTATAGCGTGGCTTGATGTCACTCATTAAAATCTATTCAAATGTAAAATGCACAGTAAACTGAGAATAAAAAACATCAGAAGAAATGCAAAAACGCGGTTTATTTAATTAAGTCTATTACATGATTGACAAGGAAAATATTTGTATGTTCCTTAAATAGCATTAAAAGTTCAAGGAAAAACATCTGAAACAAGTTCAAAAGGTTGCAGTGCAGCTACGATTTGGCAATTTGGAGAATAATTCAGTAACTTGCTTTTGTTTTGGTCTCCGTCATTTCTGCGCTTTGATGAGCTTCACGGTGAGCAAGTGAGTTATCCGTGTAGAGACCTGGTTATGTCTTACAGTTCATACACCTCAATGATTTGCTTCTGTTTGAATATGAAACACATCCACTTGCATCCAAATGCCTCTACTGGATTACTCCAGAGAGGCATGTAAAGTACAGACAGCTTCCAAACCGCTGTGAAGTCTTGAAATAAGTAATTAATAACTTTTTGTGTGTGTGTGCTATTAACATTATTAAATGTTTTCTGCGATATTGACTGAGTTTCAAGGCACTTTACAGCAAAACAGAGCAGTACTTTAAATTCTACCACATGGGAAAATGAAATAGTATCCTGGGTCCCAAATGACGGCATCTTCCTTCAGGATCCTGATCCTTGTGCTGGATCACACCAGTTCCTGGACGCTTGGGTGTACAGGCAGGATTTAAATTTAAATTACTAGACTCAGTATGTTTAGTATGTCCTTCAATTCTCTTCTAATAAATAGAGCCAAGGGCATAGTGAGTTAGTTTCGTAATTAAATGATATAATTGTCTCATGAACTCTGTACAAATTACCTCTTCTCTGTATTGTTTTTGCAGAGTATTGTTTTTCTTGAATAATATGGCACATATCCAGTTTATATTGCAGTCAATAAATTACCCTGGTTTACAGCTCGATGGCCCACAGATGAATAACTGACATCCACAAAAATAATTAAGTAATTACGCTTTTTAATATTTTCAGTAGTCCTCATTTAGACCATTAAGTTTATTTTTAATTACTAACACATTTCCCTAAACGCATCTTTTTTCTTTTTTTTTTCTTTTTTTTTTTTACCAAGAGGTAACCACAGATGATCTACTTTGCTCAGCTTTTAACAAATCTGTGGTTCTAAGGTTGATACTAGAGTGTAGTGATGTAAAGGAAATTGCATTTTATTGCATTTTAATTAAATAGGTCAACTTGTGCAGGCCTTTCTGCAGCAGAACTCCCACTGGAGTTTGGTCCTTCATCGTTAGACTTGTTTTTACTTCTTGAGCTTTACATGGCAGTTTTCTGCTTTCAAACACAGAACTAACAAAATAATTGAATCCATTTAACGGTGTATTTTTGACATTCAGGCTGACAGATACTGGGAAGCATTGTAATGCTGAATACCATAAAGGATTTGTGTTGTTATTCCTTTCAGTAAAGTGTAATTCTAGGTGTGCTGGATTGTACTTTTATGCGAAGAGTTGGGTGAGTTCAGAGCAGCCCATGAGCAAATCCCAGCCTCTGTAATCCCATGGAAACCTTGGCCGTAGCTCTGTGTCTGCTTTGATGGTAGGGACCCAGGGCAGTGCTTCTTCCTTGTGTGGAGGAAGAGCACATTTTGGGGCCCTCCTGGGTCCCGCTGCCATCCTGAGGTGCAGGGGTTGGGGTTCATACTCCACCTTCCAGGCAGCAAGCAGCTGGGTAGGTCATTCTCCCCTCACATTGCATCTGGGCAATGGCACCCCCTTTGCTACCACAGTTCTGGTCTGCTGTGCCCACTCGCTGACTCCAAACTTGTCTATTTTCTGTTTGCTTAAAAACAGTCACAGAGACCTGAATTGAATTGTCCCCATCAGCAACCCCCTTCCCATCCACTTAGCATTTCTCTCCAATTCTACCCTAAATCATAACAAAATGGCCAACATATTCTGCTTTTACCGTAACAATGCTGGCTATATCCACAACACCCAGAAGACCTGAAGAATTCAGCTATAATACTGACATTTAAGTTTCACCCAAGCTTGTCTAGGGCAGGTCTGGCTCGTTTGGTCCAATCGTGTTGAATTCAGGGAGCCTCCTTTTCCAGTTGAGGTTTAACTATTTGCTTTCCAGTTCTCCCCATCCGTTTATCCTAATCAGCTCCATGCTCCTCAAGTCCAAATGCTGAGCTTTGGTTAGAACATTTGTGAACAAAACATTTTTGACTTTCTAGTAGCTACAGCTCACACTTTTTAGTCACCTCTATGCTTATTAGAGGAAACACTTGTGGAAGATGCGTCACCTTCTGGACCTCAGAGGCATGTGTAGTTCCCAGCAGGCACAAGCAAAATATGTTTTTATCTTTCTTGCAAGCAGAAATTAAATTAGTTTGTTTGGAAAACTCCTGCTAAAGGAAATGTCATTCAACAATTCTGTTGAAGCTATCAAAAGCAAAACCAAACAGATTTGAAAACTTAGCACAGGTCACAGACACAGTTCATGAGATGATTACTAACTATTCTTATAGGTAATAAGAAACAGAATTAGACTACAGCTTAAATTCTGATTTTAGGCTGAAGTACATCCCCTTCCTGTTCCATGAGTGAGATATCTTGGAGCATATTCATCTAAGCCCCTACATTTTCCAGTAAAAAGGTTCAAAACTTTAAACCCAAAGCACGGGCAGTAGTTTAAGCCAGCTCAGACGCTGTTGCTTTCTCTGTATCCTGGTGACCAGGCAGAAAACAAGAGGTTTTGCTGTAGTTTCTGGTGTCTGAGCAGGGAGGAGGTGCTGAGATCTTGGCTTCTGGTCTGGAAGGTGACAGACCTTTCCTACCACCCCAGGTGTGACCCTGTTACCATACCGAAAAAGAGAGGAAAATGCAAACCACTTTGTCTGCTCTCTCAAGGTGAACTTTCTTGTTAATTTTTGTCAAGTTGTTTTTTTTTTCTTTAAAGGGTTAAATAATTCAAAAACCAGCATGAAAATGTTTATTTTGGATTAAAGGAAATGTTTTGACAGATCTAGGCTTTTTTGGAGAGAAGGAGTTTGGCTTAGTGTAGAAGCTGAAACACTTTGATTTATGTGATGTTACCTAAAGCTGTGGTTGCTACAGATGGGTTGGTGGTCTGTGGGGAGCAGTACTGTGTAGGGTGTCACATTAGGGGCATCTGGGGAAAAGCCCAGAATAGCTAGAGAAAAGCTCTCGAGCCAGCTGAGCCCTGATGTGTTTTCCTCTCCCAACACTGCCAGGGCTCTGATAATCCACCTCTGTTGGATTTCGCAGTAATGCCATGAGATGCTACCCCTGTAACTGCTCTGGCCCGCATTTCTGCTGGAGTCACTGGCCCTCAGAAGTAAGGGAAATGTAAGATTGTAGGGCTGTGCTGGCCATGGAGACCAGATCTATCATCCTTGGTGTCCATGCAACAGAAAGGCATCTGCATCATACAGAGGCCCTGTTAAACCTGGCCGAGCCTGACACGACATGGGGAGCACCTGCGTTACCTTTACTGTTGTCAAGTTCATTACAGTGGTATGGTAGTTGCTGAGTTAGTGCTGATTTGGTTTATTTGAGGCCAACATCTTCCAAGCTGTGATGGCAGAAAGCCCTGCATTAGCTACCTAAATATGCCTCTGGGGGTTGGGACAGGATCTGCTTAAAGCCGACTTGTTTAAGCTGCAATCATGACTTAAAGAGCAATTCTTATTGCTAACTTCAGAACTCATCTGTTAGCAAAGTTTGTTGCTTCAACAGGTGTTCCCATGGAGGTCTGTGGAACTTCTGGCTCTTTGTGCTTTGGTCGTTGTGAATGAGGATGAATTCCAGATGAATGAGTAGCCTCAGATCACTTCAGGGTCTGGATAATTGAGCAGAGACACAGAAGCAGGGCTTCATTTTAAGCACTCATTCACATATATTTGGATCAGTGAATGATTCACTGTCAGAAAAAACAACCTGCAGAAAATTCACTGCAATGAAAATGCACTGCTACAAGGCTGAAACAAGCAAATGTATGTAAATTTATAGTAAAAGGTTTTTTTGTTTAGTTGGTTTTGGTTCTTTTTTTTTTTTTTTTTTATTATTATTTCAATAATGATGAATATTACAGTTGTGTGCAGCCAAATTTATGTTTGTCTGTCATCAGTAACTAAACGCCTGATCCAGATACCATCCTGGTTACGACTGGATGTTACCAGCAAATCCCTGAAGTTATCCTGCAATATCGGTGCATGGTGTTACGTACAGAGTTTATTGAAAATGCCCAGGTCCTTTTTTTTTCCTTCCTTGGAAATGACACTTACTGTACAGTCTGCCATGACACAGTCTCTCATCACATTGATTTACTCCGAGGACTGGCTAGTTCAGAAAAAGGCTGCTAACTCCATCTACACTATGAATACTGAGGAGAACTCCAGTAACATCGGGATTACATCTTTAAATACTAAAACTATTATGCTAATCAAGGGTGATAAATTAAGAAATTATGTATGTAAAATATGTATACGGAAAAAAGTGTAAGCAATTATTACAGCATGAAAGAAAATCCTTAAGTATATCAGACTATACTACTTGCTGCTCCTATTCATCTAATAGGAATTAAAATCGAGTTGACCTTTTAAAATAAGTGGGTAACAGCAGTGGACCAACACATTATAGCTACCTAGCTAGAAGCATCTTTTCGGACAATCGGCTTTTTGATTGACCTTTTAATTGTTTGAAAATACTAACGTCCTCTAATAATGAATTATAAAATCAAGGCAAATAGCATCAACGGCTGCACAAAACCAACCTTTTCCCAAAGTAATCGAAAAGTGCCAATTATTCGCACAGCCTCTTTTGGTCCGGGAAGAGTAAGCGAAATGGATAAACACTGCCAGTGATGACATGAACGAAATGGAAATTGCGGTATTCACACGCCGAACGTATATATTTATACTTTTAGCTGCAAACAGAGGGCTGTGTCCGCGAAGCCATTAACACCAGGGCGGGGAGTAAAACAAAACAAAAAAAGAAAAGGGAAAGAAAAAAAAAATAAAGAAAAAAAGAAAAGGATAAGGAAAGCTAAAAGGGAAGGAAGGCGTCTCCTCCGCCCTCGGAGGTGAATTAGCAGCATCTCTTATCTGTGCGCCGGTGGGGATGGGACCAGCCTGGCCGGGACCTGCCTCCCTCCGAGCCTTCGGTAAATCAAACGAAGAGAAAAGCCGGCGTCTGCGGGGAGGTGCGGGGCGGGGGATGGGGTGCGAGGGCAAAGCAAAGGGGGGGTGTGCATGGGGTGTCGCACATTTTGCCTGTCGGTGGGGCCCCACAAATCTCGTAGGAAACCTCCCCCCACCTCTTCGGTCTCTATCCTACCTCCCGTGGTATGCTTGCGCATACCTTCCCAGGCAGGAGCCATCTACCTACTTTTTATAGCAGCGAGGAGCAAGGCTATTAATAGGCTATCTAATTACTCCGAGCTGTTAACTCTGAAGTCTCTAATTCTTGGATGTGGTTGTTTTGATTTGTTTTTCCATCTCAGTAGGACTTGGATTTACAGAACTGGTCAGACTCGCTCTGGAAGATGTTATTTTAACGTTTTAAAATCAACTTTCATTCTAAGCAGGAAAAAAGCCCCCAGTTTCTGACATCTCTCACAAAAGCAGCAACTGAAAACACTGTTAGTTCGGAGCAAGAGAAGCGTTTAGCTTAGCCAGGATTGCCAAATTCGTTGGGTTTTGGTTTGGGTTTTTTTATTTTTTTTTAATTTATTTATTTATTATTTTTTCATTCGGCATTTGGTCTCAGAAATTTCAGTAAGGCAGGTAAATGGCGGGGGAAATGTTTTCAGAAAGGAAGGCGAAGGGTTCCCACCATGCCAACAGACACGGAGCAGGAGCTCAGCATGGACACGCGTGAAACGGAGCTACTCCCGCAAAATGCCTCCAAGAAGACAGATTCATTTTGTCCTATGGGAAACAATTCTTTGGAAGGTTTTGACCAGCTCTGATGATTTGTTTTATTTCCTGGGTAGAAAAATAATAAGGCAACGATGTGCGGGGGAGTTTGTCCGGCAGGTTTCGATACAGAAAACGATAGTTTCTCAGCCGTGTGCGGTAGTGGCAACAACCGGCCCAGGGAACACTTGCTGATGGAGTATTTTGCTTGTGTGCTGTGTTTTATATTTAGTGAAGAAGAATTAAGTCTCTGCAACCTCTGCTGTGAGGATGGGGGCGGACGTAGAGGAACTAATTACGGATCAAATTTGATGTTGCCTAATATCCATGATAAGGAACGGGGAGGATGATGAGGAGAAGCCCTGCTCTGAAGAGGTGGGGAGAAGGGTGGCTCCGCCGTGCCCTGCGTCCCTCCTTTTACCATTTCTTTCCCACAAAGAGCTCTCACAGCAAGAAACATGATAAACTTTCCACAGGGCTTTCCGTGTCAGACCCAGCAGAAGGGACCCCTGAAAACCTTCCCCGGCACCCAGGCAGGAGCGGGCAGGGACACCCGAAAGTCCCCCACGGTCCCGGGCGGTGGCGGGTCCCACCAGCCCGCGGCCCTGTCCCGCACGGCGAGGCTGCGGGGCCTCGGGACTTGGGGGAGGGAGGCTTTCCTTCTGGCCTCACCCTGCAATTAAAAATACTATATAATGTAATAGTCGTCACCGCAAGGAATAAACGAAACACAGCCCCGCGGCTTCGTAGCAAGGGCATTAAAGTACCCTGAGACAAAAGCATCAGAATTACTTAAAAACATAGAATAGATCCTTATTTTCCAAACCTCTGGGCATCTGTTGGAAAGAAAGACAATTTTTATTTGAGAAAGGCAGCTGAATGGTAACCACGATTCTTAGGGTGCTGTGTGGGTCCCGTCTGCCCGTCGCCCCGGGAGCCGGGGGGTACTGCCCTCGCCCTGCCCTCCCCGCCGGTGCTGGCCGTGCGGGTACCGCGGAGCGCCGGCTCCGGGAGTCAGGTTACGCGGCAACAGGAGCCTCTCCTCCGCGCGTTTTGTTGATTTTAACGTTTTTTTTTTAAAAAAAAAAAGGGCTGAAATCACTAACCAGGCGGACTGGAACGAGGGCAAATAAAAAGAAGCTGCAGATCATTATAAAACAAGATAAAATAATAAAAATCCAACACAAACCCCACACTCTTGGGCACCTATCGCATAAAAGT
>VXBW01000688.1:395503-409000 GCA_013400375.1 Thinocorus orbignyianus | reverse complement strand
TTTTTTTTTTTTTTTTTTTTTTTTTTAATTTAGGAAATTCTTGGTGTCATTAAATTAAATTATAGACTTTGAGGCTGAGCTGCCATGATTTAGAGGTGGAAAGATTAACGATTATTACAATATCTTTAGCTTTAGAATATATGTATGTATATATAAATACAGATGCATAGAGAATGTGTGTGCGGGTATGTGTGTGTATATATATAGGTATATTTATATATATGTTTAGGTATATTTATATATATTTATGTATATGTGTGTATATGTGCACTGAATTTATGTATATGTATACACATACGCGCATACACATGTGATCAGCATTTGCTTTAATCATAAATTACCCACCAGGAAAGTGTATTTTATATACACTTAGATTTTCTCTTTCAGTGCAGTGTTGCAGAAAATTACTTTTCATCTTTCTGTAGGGGTGTACACGATACTCCTCCTGTCTCTTGATAATACCCGGTAGATTTAGGTATTTTAAACCTGCCACTTGGTGTTTACTAACATGACAGAGGGGAGAAGAGTCAATTGTATTGGTGGTAGAAGGGCAGAGCAAAGCTGAGAAGCCTCATCTCGAGGCAACACAAGAGTTGAGGTTTTTAACTCGATTTCCAAAAGCTATGGTGTAAAACTAGGTGATGGGAGGAAAAAATGTCCTGATTTTTTTGTGTGTGTGGTTTTTTGTGTGGGTTTTGGTTTTTTTTTTGTTTGTTTTGGGTTTTTTTTTTGTTTTGGTTTTTTTTTTTTTTTTTTTGGTTGGTTGGTTTGATTGGTTTTTTGGTTTGGGGTTTTTTTTGGTTTTGGTTTGGTTTGGTTTTTTTTGGAGAGAGGTGGGGTTGGAGAATCTCACGGAAGGGAGAGGAAAGGGGTGGGGGAAAAGGGGCTGAGGCGGGAAGGAGCAGAGTGCTGGAGGAGGCTGGGGCAGGAGTGCCAAGCCAGCCGGGGAGGGGACCGGCGGTTTCCCCTGCTCCCGGGGGTCTCTCGCCCGCCCATGGGTCTCCGGAACCGCTGCGGCTGAGCTCTGGCCCGGCTGGGAAGGCGGAGGGAAGGCGGGCAGCCGCGGCGCCCTCCTCGCGTTTCCCTGGACGGTGCCTCCGGTCCTCGGTGCCGGGAACCGGAGAGACAGGCAGGGGTTATCCTTTCAGTGAGGGGAAGGATGAGCACCGGGAAAACCGCATCGCCTTGTAACGTGGGGCGAAGCAGCCGGGAGCTCCCGGACCAAGCGAGTTTTCTGCTCCCACTGGACAAAATGAGGCAGCAAAGCCGAAGCCACGCGTGTTCCCGTTTCAAATAATCGTGCCAGCGGTCAGGAACTTCGAATTGTTGCCGCAAGATATTTTTACAGCAAGATATCAGACAATTTGATAGAGCTTTCTTAAGGTTCCTGGTAGGGTTACTAAAGCAATATCTAAAATGAAAAGTTTATTTGGCTTCTTTTGAAGATAAATATTTTTGTCACGTATTAAAACGCCCTAGAAATATGTTCGCGGCAGAATTTCTTTCTGCAGGCAGGAAGGTAGTATTATAAAGCAAAGAGCTGAGACAAATAACAGTTTAACTTCCAGCGTCCTTGAAGCCTTAAGCATTTTCCTGATTACAGTCTTCAATGGCGCTTTTGGTGCAAAGATTAATAAATCTTAGCCGTGTGCTAAGAGCTACAGGCTGACAACGTAAGTTTAACTGTGTTCTCTGGACTCTGCCGTGTGCCCGTTCCCTTTTAGCGCCTAATAATTTGCAAACGAAGGGAGGAGAGAAATGTATTTCGGTGGGTGCGGGCCAAAAGGCCGTTTCTTCCTCAACTCAATGCCCGCCGTGTCATTGCAGCCCTGTCTCCAAAGCTGCCTGATGTTTCCAAGTTCTCTTTCGCTTTCCAGCCTGAAGCTGCCTAGCGAAACGAAAAAGAATAACCCAATGATGAATTAAGGCAGGTAGCGGAGGGGATGGGGGAGCAAAAAAAAAGTCAATGACAGAACTGTGAGTCTGTTTAAAACAGACTTTCCCAGCTTCGACTCGAAAGCTGCTGCAGAAATCCAAACACCCCCTTGAAATTATTTCTGCACAACGTGGCACTGTGTATGCAAAATCCATATTTATTTTTTTCCCCCGAAATATGGAGAGTCAGAACAAAAATATAAGGATTTGCAAGGGTGAAGGCGTTTGCTTTTATAGGTGGCTTCTCTTTTTTTTTCTTTTCATTTTTTTCCCCCTCCCATGCATTTAGACCCTTTTTTTTCACCCCAGTGTTCAGTAGTTATGGGAGGACGAGGCAGAATACCGCATATTTTTCCATTTCCTCCGTTTCCTACCAACCAGCTCGAATTTGTCCAAATAGCAGAGGCGAAGTGGTCGCACCTCGCCGCTGCCTTAGCGCACCAGAGTCCCAAACGCGGTCTCCAGATTGGAAGTTTTTACTAGTTGCGAGGCATTTAAAATGAGAGTCGGAGTAAAAACCCTTTGCCCAGCCTTGACCCGGGGGAATACTGGGCAAAACCACCGCTCCTTATATCCTGTCCTTGCGGTCCGGTTCCCAGGGTGGGTTTTGGAAGGGGGCTATTCTGGCAGGCACCTCCCTGAAAAGCCAAGTAAACCCCATTCTCTGCCCGCTGGCCACCGCGACGTGGTTTCACCCCTCTGGAGGACCCCGGGCGGCTCCAGCCAGATTTCCGAGGGGCCAAATCCCGCCGTGAGTGCAGGGCTGGCCGGGGATCGCTGCTCCGTCTGTCTGGCCAGTGCCCCCCGAACCCGTCCCGGGAAGCACCGGCACCGCTCCGGTTTGTAAAGCGAAGCGGCCGGCAGCCAGCATGGTACATTTTAGAGAAATAATGAGAACGAAAGAAAAAAAAAGAGAGTTTTATAAAAAAAAAAAACAAAAACAAAACCCACTGTATGGCCGCGATCACTGCCGGGGAATTGCTTTTTCTAAGGACTGAACAGCTCCGGTTGCGTTCTCACCCGGGGCCGGTCCCCCGGCGCGGCGGGGCTGGGGCAGCGCTCCGTGGGGCTCCTGCCGCCGTGTCCCACCGCCTCTCCCTTCTGCTCCCGTCCCCCCCCAGAGCTGCTGGAGGACCTGTCCGAGAGCCGGGAATGCGTCAACTGCGGCTCCATCCAGACCCCGCTGTGGAGGAGGGACGGCACCGGCAACTACTTGTGCAACGCCTGCGGGCTCTACACCAAAATGAACGGCCTCAGCCGGCCCCTCATCAAGCCCCAGAAGAGAGTGGTGAGTGGGGATGGAGGAGAGGGAGGAGGGCTAGAGGAGCTGTGCCCCAAGGGACCCCCAGTCCCCTAGCCAAGGGGAAAGCGAGGGCAAAGTTGGGGGACCATGTTAACCTGGTAATCCCCTACCAGTTGCAGAACCCAACAGGGGCTCCTGACCAGGTTTGCAGGCCAAAGTAGTCATGATGAGGGGCGACAGGACCGGCAGCCCTCTGGGCGCTGCATCAGGCCCACCTCTGTGCCCTACGTTGGCAAAATTGCCTTCAGCCCCTGGTGAGCCACGCATGGGGCATGGGCTGGCCTGGCTTTTTAAGTTTATGGACCTCGTCAGTAAGGAGGCATTGGCAACTTGGGATAAATTTGTGCTGCTGATGTTGGACATTTCCAACAGAAAAAAGAAAAAAAATTAAAAAAAATCAAGGTTGGAAAGTGTTTGTTCAGAGGGCTAGGAATTTCTCCAGACCTGCTTTGTTTGCTGAGAGCTCGATCCTTGGGAATGTAAGCAAGTTTTGTATATAATTCAAAGAAAACCAATTGTTTAAACAATGATAATAGCCTTTGTTTTGTTTTACTCCTAAGAAATGAGTGGCAATTTTTCTAAAAATATACTCCTAAAACTAGAGGGGGAAATAAATAGTACAAGCCAGAACCCCTGTTTATAACTCAGGCTGGCACTGAATAGGCAAGGAGAAAATTTAACAAGCGGGAACTGCACATTATGTTTAGCAAATCTGGGTGGAGGTCAGCAGAGAGAAAGAATACGCTCTTCAGTAATGGCTGTTACCAAGCAAGCCGCAATAAATCACACCGGTATAATCCAAGCTGATGTTTGGACCCTTGTGTATGGAGACAGTGTCTCAAACCCATCAGCCTTTCAAGCCCCTTTCAATCACGCCAGCTGCTTCGCTCCATGCCTGTTTTCCTAGCGTTAAAACACACCCCGTTCTTTAAATTTAGTGCCTTTCTGAGGGGGGAACAAAACCCAAACACGCTGTGATCAGAGCAGACAGTAAGCATTCACAAACCAACCCCACCTCTGCTAAAAGACCTTTCTTTTAGCCAAAGAATTAATTTAACTTGAAGGCAGAGGTTAATTACTACTAGGTCCCTTTTTTTTTTTTTAGCTGGTCATCCACTAAATTTCATGACACAGGGTGTTATCTCGTTACTGGGGACAAATGCAGCAGACGGGGCAGATCTGCTGCTTGTCTCAAGTGTCAGAGCTCGACTGGCCGTGGCACCCTGGCCCAATGCAAATTTCCAGTAGCTGATACCCGGCTCTGGCATTTCTGTGTTTCTTTTTTTTTTTTTCCTTTAGAAGGAGGGGTGTGGGTAAGGAGACTAAACCAGAGTCAAACCGCAGCCCGATTTCAGCCTGACACCTCAGCGAAATAACTCTGAAATAGCTCCGCGTACAAATCCCTACCGAGTACCCTGGCCATAACTATAAATCAACCATGACTGTGTGTTCACACAGTTGGAAATATGTAGGTGAGAAGGGAAAATGTTTTGAAAATGCTAAACATGTTTAAATTGCCCCAAAGTTTCTGATAAAATTCCTGTGGCAGAAAAATCATTTTAGCTTCAAGACATGCCAACCCCCCTCTGTCTGTTTAGATACAGGAACGAACAAAAGCTTATTGAAATAAAATATATGAAGATTTCTACCAGACGGCATGTGAAAGAAAGATTTAAGAGAGTGAAATATCTAATGCTATTTCACTTGCAAAGAAAGAAAACGAAGCATGTGTGTTAAGGACCAGGTTTTTTTTACTCGATTAGTGTAAAACTTGTATTAGATCAAGGCGTGCAATTTGGACGCTGTGTGCAAATGTATTTAACACAAAGTCAAAAATTCTGTTTTCCTGAGACCTAGATTTTTAAGGTTAAAAAGTATATGTGCATGTGCTTCAGCCTATACTACACTTGGCCGAGTTTCTTTTTTTTGCAGTGCAATTAATAGTGGATTGCTGATTCAAAGTTACAAAATTTGTATTTAATCTGGAGTTCCTTCTGAGCTGGGGTGTAAGACAACAGCTTACTGCTAAAGAAACTCAAACAGATGAAATTCAAGAAACTCGGTTATTACTCTGGAATATTCTTTATTCTCAAAACATTTTTATTGGTTTCCCAAGTGGCAGGCAGCTCTGCGGTATCAAAGGTGACCGAGTTACGTCTAACAACCCAGCAGTAAATGATTCAAGAGGAAGGGCATTGTACCCTCAAGTTAGTAATTTCGGTTATGGGCACTTTATAGTCAGAATAAGATTAATGCAATCCTCTAAAACTGACTGCTCCGTGTAAACTTGTTCAGCTGCCAGACACAGAGCTAGGCACAGATTTTTTTATACTTTTTTTGACAATGCAATACTTTGAAAAAGACTAGATTTATGATGTAGCTGGAATTCTTTGCTTGTGATGAACGTAAAAGAGATCACTTGTTACAGGGACTTTTATAACCCATTCACCTTCATTTCACATGTTTATGAGGACTGCCTTCACGTATGATATACAGCCTGCAGCCATAAAGCTCTGGGTTATACGGTTATTCCTGATACAAGGTTGCTTCATCTTGGCTCCAAACTCCACGGAAGAGTGTCATAAACGACTTGTTTGCAGTGGGGACCTTGTCGTCACCCACCAGCTTTTCTGCTGGCTGAGGGGAAGCTCGGTTCTGTAAAACATGCTCCTGAGGCATGTTTTTCCTGCATGGATAAAATGGGCGATGATAAAACCATGTTTTTACAAAGATGCCGTTGTTGTATGTGTTATCTTCCGGCACCCGGGAAAGTTTGTTTTCCAAAGCTGTGGTGTCACAAAGGGATGGTGATCAAAGTGACTGATTTTTCCGATGATTTGGAAGTACCGGAGGTAGGTTCAGAGCTGCCTCTTTGCCCACCACACAGGGGAGAGGGCTTTGGACTAGCTGGAGAGGCTGCACAGGAGTGATGTGCCTTCTCCTCGGATCGAAGGAACTGTAGTGGAGATGTTTTCTAGCTATTCTGTTGGAGGAAGAACCAGTGCCTAGTGAGCTGAACAGAGATCCCCAGGTCAGCGTCTTTCAGAATGTAAATTTTGGCTCTGTCGTGACTGCCTGGAGTCGTAGACTCCCAGTGCCTCTTCACGTCAGCTTTCCAGTCTCTGAAACCAGGATTATCTTGTTTGAAGTGTGGGACATCACTGATAGATGCTATAAAAAACCCTCTTATTGTCCCCGCTGTGTGTTTAAGTACTTTTTATAAACTGTAAAGGCATAAATCATTTTCTCCTGCCTGGCTGTTTACGCCCGTGTTTGCCTATGTTTGCCTCTAGCCCTCGTCCCGGCGGCTGGGCTTGTCCTGTGCCAACTGCCACACCACGACCACCACCCTGTGGCGCAGGAACGCGGAGGGCGAGCCCGTCTGCAACGCCTGTGGCCTCTACATGAAGCTCCATGGGGTAAGCAGTTGCTTTGCAGAGGGAGATTTCCCCGCCGGCTCTGATGCCCCTTTGGGGAAGGGATGGTCCTCCCACCAGCGGGTGCTTGGTGGCTTTGAGGGGTGGTGTTGGGCTTCCTCAGGTGGAGTCCATTTTACCATTCATGCTAATGGTCTCAGCTCATGGTTTGGATTATGGAGTTAAAAAAGGAGGAAAGTGTAAAAAATGGATAAAATGACTGAAAATTGCCTGGTATTAGAAAATGGTTATATCATTTTAGCAATTTACAGTTTTTATGAGTTACATGTTTGCCATTGTAGCTCTCCTGGCAGATTTGTGCAAGAAACCACCTCTAGATGAGTGGCAGAGGGTGTTTTTTTTTTTTTGTCGGCAGGATTTAAACCAGCTCCTCAGTGGGTAAAAAAAGTTGCTAGACCTTTAAAAAGACAGCTTTTCGCGGACAGACAAAGCTATGCCAGCAAAACTTAAAATGTAATTTCAGTCTTGAAAGAAAATATCTCTATTCTGAATGTGATGAAGTATGTTTTGGAGGAGACTCAGAGCCTGTTGTGGACTGAGTTACAGTCAAGCACAAGTATTTGAAGAGCGGCGGCATTAGGAGTGATTGGGACTCTGTCTAGTCCACCAAGAAAAAAAGTAAATTACATCACAGGTTTACACATTATAATGATGGCAAGCATATGCTTGAATTGTCTTTGACTAAACTCATGTTATTATTAAGATAAAATATATTTTAAGCCAGTGTTTTCTGTATAATGATTATCATTGTGATGACACAGAACACAAAGATGATTTTTGAGCACATTTTCCCTATAAATATAAATTTGGCTACTATAAATCTGTATCATGGGCAGACTGCTTATAAGAACAAATACTAGAATTGGTTATAGCCTAAAGTTTCTGTCCTAAGACACTTACAGGCGATGATCTGGTTTGTGTAGCTGCTCTGCAGGAAGAGGAGTATTTTTTCCACTCATATACATTCTTGCCTTCCAGAATCAACCACTGAAGATAATTTCTAAGTAACCCATCTGATTTAATCTTATATGACCCATGGCCATATGATGCTGTTTTTCCCTAAAAGTGTGCTGACTGAGGTGTTGGAAAAACTGTTTAGTTCGCATCAAGAAAAAAGTTTCCCTGCTTTCTCCATTCAGCTAAAACTCTCCATGAAACGACCCATTGTTTTGCCCCCAAAAAAATGCGAAGGTTTTTTGGATTTGTTACTGTGGCAGAAAAAATTGGCTAGCTGTACAGGCATTTTCGACATCACCATTTGTGATCTTGTCCTGTGCTTTAATTTTTGAAATTATAGCACATAGACAACTCTGTGATTAGTGTGGAAATTTAATTTTTTCAGGTTCCCCGACCTCTTGCTATGAAAAAAGAAGGAATTCAGACCAGGAAGCGAAAACCTAAGAACATAAATAAGTCAAAGACATGCTCTGGTAAATATAAAAAGATAAGACAGTTGAGCTGGAAGAGTTTTTTTCCCCTGGCTGGGAAATATTTGGTTTTAATACCAGTTCTCAATGTTTCAGGTAACAGTACTGCTGCGGTTCCTATGACTCCAACATCCACGTCTTCTACTAACTCAGATGACTGTAGAAAAACCGCTTCTCCCAGCACACAGACTGCAGCCTCTGGGGTAAGCCATAAGCTGGTGTCCGTATCTGTAAGCAGGCTGATCACTGTGTAATGTTATCACAGCTTTTATCTTATCTAGCAGAACAATAATCTAAACAAACTTTCCAGTTTTGTTAGCTGATACTGGAACAAGATTTTCGGAGGATATTACATCTAGCTGTAAACAGAACGACAAGCTGAAGTACTTTACAAACCTCTTAATTAAGATCTATATAATTTTTATGATTAAATTAACCACATCTTAACTCCAGATATTTTGTTTTGAAATGTTCAGGTTCTTCCATTTTTTCAAAGGTTTTCTTTTGGAGCAAACAATAAATCATGCTCAATTGATCCCTTCAAGAAGCAATTGTGCATGTACCCCTTTTCTCCCCTGAAATTATCTGATAAGAATTTACAATTCAAGGCGCTGCTGCTCTCACATTTTCCAAAAGCTGTTTAATATGTATATGCATTTTTGCTCATAATCCCAAATGACAGGTGAGCCCCAGCAAAATGTTATCCTGCTGTATGAAGGGAAACATAAAGGTTTTTGCTTTAAACTGAGATGTGAACTTAAAGCCCAATTCAGACTCAAATGAAAACAGGTTGGGATGCCCTGCTGATCACCGCCCATAGGGAATCAGCCCTTTCCTTGCAGAGGGCTCTTCAGGGGACAGATGCTCAGCATCTGGCAGCATCGAGGCCCTGAGGAGCACCAGAGGAGTGCTTTAGTTTTGATCCTTGTTTTACATCGTGAACTCAAACTTCCTTTCTTCACTCTGTTGCATGTGTGATAACAAATACTAATGCTAAAGTTGTGAAGCTTAATGTAGATTAATTTCTAACCCCTTGGTTATACATATCCGTATCCACGCTCACTCCTCGGGCCTTCTGTATCCTTTAATTTGCCACATCATTTCTTTGAAAAGCTTTCCTAATGTGGCTTTCTCTACTCCTTTATTAATAAAAAGAAGACATTGTTTATAATAACTATTTTTCAATATGTCTCAGCGTTCCCACATTCAAATTCCTTACAATAGTTTAATTCCTGATGTACAAAGTTTCATTGTACAAGAGGAGGAAAAAAAAAAACATTTTTAGCAAATGTGATTGTTCAGGACTGACAGGGCCACCCAGTTTCAGAGGCACTGAGTTTTGGGTTCGGATGCTGCCAGACAAGGATATTACTAAAAGGGCTTGTCTTTGACATGAGAAAACCCTGTCAGTTCAATAAAATAAACAGATCACATCAAAAAAAGGGAAACGCTAACCAAAAAAGCGAACTGTTACTGGGTTTCAGGCTCCCTCCAGTGAACTACTATGCACTGTTTTAGGCTCTCCCCTGATATTTGAGATGGGAAAAATGCAGCCAAATCTTCCTTAAATTTCCTTTACATTGCTGTAAGCAACACTACCCATCCTGAGGAATGTCATGAGATTTATACGTTGGTCAGAATGAGAAGCAGAGTCCAAGCTGAGGCAGAGGCAGCAGCGTAGGCTACAGGCAGGGCAGCATCTGCTGCCTGGGGAAGGGGAGGCCGTAGAGAGGAGATCCCCTTTCCCCTGTGCTCTTGCCTTCTTGGCTACCTACAGCCTGCCTTCCTCTCTGTAGCCCTTGTCCCTAGGGGAATGTATCAAACCTGTTATTAATAAGTTTCATTTTATAGTAATCTTTATTGTTATAATTTTAATAGTTCTATTTGTAACACAGTTTTGCCGAGTGGAGATATATGGGTACCAGAGGAGAGTGGGATGGGGGCACAATCTGTGAGCCAAAAGGCTAGTTGAGAGCTGTTGGCAACTAAGGGCAGCTCCCAGGGACCCTGAGGCTGCTCTTCATTATACGATGGCATTCCTCAGTGCCAGGACCTGAGTTCTCTGATTTTTCTGTAGTAGATCAGGCTGGGAGAGGACACATGCATGAGGACCAGGGAAATCTGACCCCTTGTATCCAGCAGGCAGCAAGGTAACATCTGCACAGCCTTTTCCCCACCATGATTTGATCAGATGAGCACTGCGTATGTGCTTGCAAATTACCCCTTGTGACAAATTTCAGCGAAGCAAAGCGATGGAGGGAGGCTGTGTAACGTGCTGGAGTGGGGAGGCTACAGCAGTGACCAGACATACGAGAGTCCCCTGCACCCAGCATAAAGGGATAGTCATCTGCCACCCCTGCACCCCAGCACCAAGTGTACCTAAATAAAGATGGGATTTGCAGGGGAGCTGTTGAGAGGACATGTCCTGGGTATGGCCACATCCTTCCCTTGGGCTCCTGCTTTTGCCCAAGCATCAGCAGCTCAATGGGATGAGGATCAGGGAGACTGGAGGCTGAAAGGAGAAATCTGTGGCTGTTAAGATTTGCTCCTGTTGCCCCAGACATCATTTGGGAAGATGATCACCAGCTTACAGAGGAAGTGAAATCATTGCCTGTGGGCCTAAATCCTGTGGGAGGGGCTGAGCGGTCATAAGGGTCATTGAAGTTGTTGGGGGTTGAAGGGATGCTAGCATTTTAGAGCAAGGCAGCCTGTAATCTGACCGCATGCCGAAGCAAAGACACTCAACTAGACTTCTATTTTCCATGATTTTTTTTTTCTTTTGAGTTGACCCATGGATAGCCAAAGATTTGTATTTATTCTTAGAACAGGCAATGGCTTTGCACAAAGATAATAAACTTCTCCACACCGTGTCAGGAGGGAGAAAACCCTCATATGGGTAAATCCAGGCTCTGTAATCTTTGGTCACTTTAACAAGAAGAGTGTCGATTCCTGCCAGTGGTGCTGGTGACGTTGCCGAAACATGGGCACCTGCTGGAAAAGCAAACCTGGCTCATTCCCCGCGCGTTACACAACCAGCATGGCAACTTGTTTTTGTTTTGCTCTGTTTTTACTGCTCCAGCCCTTATTCTGTGAAGAGGGGGGAAATGCCAAATTGACATTAGGCAGAGAAATTTGATGACATTTTAGAAACTGTTGTCTGAAATTCACAGCAATGTTGTTGCTAAATGAAACAGAGAAAATGAATTCCTCTGCTGGTACAAAAGCAATTTATTATGCCTTTTATGGGAGCCTGCCAAAAGAGTTCCCAGTTATGTAGAAATCTAATGGAAATGAAATTCAGCAGAATTCGTTTGTGTCAGTAATATTAACTTTTTGCCCTACCTTTCTTTATCTCTTTTGAAGTAAAATAAAGAGGGGAGGGCAGAAAAAACGAAGGGCAGAATTACTCTTGGAAATGTCTTTGAGACTACCCATTTCACGAAGGGAATCTTATATGATGCCAATTTTGAGACAAATTAGCAAGAACCTTAAATGTTGATTTTATGTTCTAGCTGAAGTTTAAACATTTAAAAGATATGATTAATGAATTGCTGTGGGTGCAAAGTTGATTTCAAACATCCCAAAGTGTACAAGTGTTTGGATCAGAGATATTTCGCTATCCTATTGTAAAGGGGCTATTTGCCAAATTCACATCTGGATCTAGGATTTAGGCCTATTTCTGTTTTCCTAAGCAGTACTAAGTACTGGGTGTCCTGTGTTACTAATATGGAAAAGGTCCAGCTGCATGATATATTAAGTTCCCTTACATCCCCATAAAAAGAAGATTTGAAGGTTTCAGACAGCCTGCATCTGCATCTATACCTGCTCTCCCTTTGATGCTGCTGAAACTGTACAGAGGAAAGCTATGTGGAATAATTTGCTTAACGAAGGGCACAGTCTGCAGTGCACACCCATCCACACAGCCATGCAGGGGCTCCAACTGGTGTGATTACTAGAAGGACTTTATTCCCTTATTAGGATAAAAGGCAGTATGAAAACTGCTGTAAAATCTGTTTTTTATGGCAGGACATGGAGGCTCCATGAGCCAGGGCTGATGTCAGTGAAGGCTCAGCAGCACCAGGGGAGATCTTCTTTCAGAAGAGCTTTGCCTCCAGTTTGGAGCTTTCTCAGAAGGACAGTAATCATACACCATAGAATAACTTAGGATAGTTGTCTTGCAAGGAAAACTAGCGCTTACTTCCCTTGGAGGTTTACCTTGAGAAGTAGTTCAGGACTGGCTCTTTAGTGTTGTAGGTTGGAAAGTGGGAGTGCTGACTGAAATGTCCTCAGCAGGTGGTGAGCTAGCAGGAAAATGCAATTCTAGCTGTCCCCAGAACGCCCAACAGCCTGGGCTGAATTCACTGGATAGCTTCCCTTGCATTTGCTTTGTTTTCAGAAGAAGGTTCGTGAAGTGGTTAGAGGTGGTGTTTTTCGTTCCTTTTCAGGCACTAGATTGGCAGGACATTCATGCAGACAACAGGGATTCAGCCTCCACAATGTATCTGCCAGAGCCTGGATGAACTCGGAGACTCAACCTCTTAAAAAAAGTCTCCTAACCAACTGGATGTCGGAAAGTTGAACGGCCCAAGGGCCCTCCAGACTATCTGATGATAAGATTTCCATTGGCATAGAATAATTTTGTAGCCATCGGGACAGCATTTCCATGAGAAAGGGGGAAAGGCTTACCAGCACGGTTGGTAGGACTTTCACCTGGAAAATGGGAACACGGTGCCTCAGTCCTGGTATGAGTAAATATTTATCTAAACCAGGTGGAATAAGATCAACAGGAGGCATGAGGAACATGGCAACCTTAAATATCAAATAGTCTGGTAGTTAGAGCATTATGCTGGGAGATATGATATTCCAGTTAAATCTTCCCTTGGTCTCTTACATCTTCTGGGTTAGTCCCTACTCCTGGACAAAGAAG
Source organism: Thinocorus orbignyianus (assembly GCA_013400375.1). Taxonomy (NCBI): domain Eukaryota; kingdom Metazoa; phylum Chordata; class Aves; order Ciconiiformes; family Thinocoridae; genus Thinocorus; species Thinocorus orbignyianus. The sequence goes on along the minus strand of VXBW01000688.1, from coordinate 395,971 downwards.
GGCGCTGCTTTCTTCTCCCGACTCAGCTTCATAAATTCAGTCATTCATTTTCTTTACTCTGTGTGCATGTATCCAAAAGAAAGCATTTTATTCTCGATCAAAGAGAACAAGGCAATCCAGCTTTTTTTGTGTCAGCAGGGAAAACCAAGGAAAAAGAGTATTTTTGGTTCTACCTAAAACTTCTAGATGCATATAGACACATACGTTTTGCTTGGTTTTGTTTCACTGCCAAAGCAATAAAGCCAATTACTCATAGAGCCCTCGACAGCAGAGGGGTCATCAGCTTTCCCAAGCCATGCTGGAAGTTGCCTCCCTTAGGAAATTAACAAAGTATTAACCACAGATTTATGTTACTATAATACAAAGGGGAGGTTAGAAGATAAGTAAACTTAAACATCTGCAATATAAACAAAAGGATCAATTTGACTAGCAAGAAATGACAACTTTGCATAGTAAGAGGGTCACTGA
>VXBW01000688.1:355045-391698 GCA_013400375.1 Thinocorus orbignyianus | reverse complement strand
AAAAAAAAAAAAAAAAAGAGATAAACCTAGATCTATTGATAGATTCCAGAAATACATCCTCGACTTACCCAGCAGCGCTGCCTTTCTGATTGTATAGTTGTTCTCACCCTCTCATCGCCTCCTTTCCCAAGAAATTGGTGAAACTCAATGTCATCGATGCCGGGGAGGGAGTACCAAAGGCTTTAATTACTAGAGATAGCAAGATACTTTTTAATGAGCATCAGAAGCATGTACTGCTTGAGTTGGCACAGACCTCTCACACCAAACATTTGATGTCTTCACCCTGTTGGCTCTCTCCTCCTGTGTCCTCGATCTGCAGCGTGCCTTGCTCTGCTTTTCAGAGCCCAGCTATGCCCCTGGAAGAAATCACAACGTTTGGTACAAGTCTCACAAGGTCCAGCTTGTTAAGGAGATTTTGGGTTGGGTTTTTTTTTGTTTAAAATATTTACTCACTTTGCAAGACTGCAATATAACTTTTAAAGTACACTGTGACTGAGGTTTATGAAAGTTTGTGTTTTCTGGCTGAACTGTATAGAGTCAGTCAAAATTTGTAAACAGGGTAGCAATCATACTTTTCTTCCATATATACAATAATTTTTTTAAAGAAGTGCAATTTGCGTTGCAGCAATCAGTGTTAAATCATTTGCATACGATTTAACAATGGTTTTTATACGAATGAATGAATGTAAACATTTTAACTTAATGGTACGTAAATAATTTAAAAGAAAAACTTAACTAGGCATCCTTAGGCTTTTTAGTGCAACAAAACCCCATCCACTTTCTGTATTTCTAGTTGTTAAAGCAAGAGTTTCAAAGAACAAGCCTTCTCAGGAAAATTGCCCTAGTCATTTGCTCAGAAGTATTGTACAAAACCAGAAATGCATCCCCAGGTTTTTTTTTGCCATTGAATAAGTATGTGCTGGAAAGAAACAAATCACAATGAAACTTTACTACCTAACTGATACATATGTAAATACTCCATAAGATATTTAGGCATCTTGAAAATGTAGGATGCAATCTGTATAGTGTGACTGATGCATAGTTAGGTTGGTTTCCATTGGTTTTTAAGTGGGATGTCATTTGGAAAGTTATTTCATCAGAGCTTTACAAATAAAAGGGTAACATTTTTGGGATTTTTTTTTCCTGTACGCTGTGCCTTCTCCTTTGTCTCCAATGCAAGTGTTAGGCCACATTAAAAGCTGTGGAACTGTACCTGATGCGGGCAGCGTGTCTGATGGCTGCAAAGAAGGTCTCCAGCTGAAGTGCCTGCTCTGGCCAACTAATTCTGCATTGTGTGTGGCTTTTCTGCAGCTCCACTCACTATGTCTTCTGATGATATGTAACACTAGGGCCTCCATCTACCAACACAAGCCCCTCATGGGCATGTGGGAGGTTTTTCTGATGAAAATCTGGAGAACTAATTCCATACCTTGTGGGGACTGTTGTGGTTTTGCTTGGAGTTCACACCATAGCTACAGGGTCTCACCTTGGTCCCCTGTGTGTGGAGATAGCTACCTGTGACCCACTGCAGAGGTAATTGCGTAAGGCCAGCTGAGTGGCAGAGCCATCGTGTGCCTGTTGGCATCCTTGGGTGGCCAAAGGTAAAGGGCAGCAAAAACTGAAGGTGCTGCTGTGGAAAAGAGAAGACAGCAAATTTTATCTATTGAGGGGAAGAGAAATCCTTTCAGGCTCTGAGGACCTGTCCTCTACATTGCTTGGCTGATCGGAGCAAGACCATGCTGCATGTGATTTCCAGCTACCGTGGCGGTACTGTTGGATCGGGAGACTGGGATCCCCAACCTTCATACACAGTGACCAGTAGAGTGGCTGCAACACATCGCTTGGTCTTTCTGAGCCAGAATTTAATTTGGGGTGAACTGGAGTAGCTCCTTGTTCTCCAGTGAAGCTATGCTGATTTGCACCAGCTGAGAATCTGCCCCTTGGTTTTCCAACCCAGACAGTCAAGGCCGTCTCCTTGCCCTGGGGTTGTCATGAGGACCATGGGATGAATGCTGCAGCATAGCCCTCAGAGGGGAACAGCTTCCAACAAAAGGGCGTCAAGCTAAGCATCACCTGGGGTTTGGGTGTCCCCAGCCAACCAGGGACCTGGTGAGGCTGTCACACCAGCCTTGGTGCTGGGCCACATCACATCCTTGCTCCCCAGGGCTGATGTGGCTGGGTACCCCAGCCCTTCTAGCCTTGGGGCCAAGTGGGCTTGGATCTCATGATTTACAAAAATAAAACCCTATATAAGTGCAAACTGAGTCATGAAGAGAGACATTGTGTTTAAAAAGCAAAAGATCTGCAGAAGAGGTTGAATATCTTTTGAAGTATTTGTTGGCTAACGCGCCCTTTTCAGTGATGTTTAAATGTTCACACTTAAATGGCTAAAAAAGCTGTTGCTAACTGGTGTTGAAGGCATTCAGTCTTAGCTGGGGTTGTGGGGTTGGCATTCTTTTTTTTTTCCTTTTGCCAGGGATGAAGTTTGGTGTGTCACTTCTGAAAAGCCTAGTGCAAAACTCACTGCTGGGTGTGTCAGAGCTGTGTTGCTTGGAGTTATCATAAAACAGAAGGTTTAGACCAGTGTGTCCCAGTTTTTGGTTGCTGGCCCTGCAGTAAAAGTCAGCTGGCTGCTGGTGCTCTTGCCGGCAGCCTGTGGAAGGCTGTGTTGCTTTGAAACCCTGTGGAGCTACCAGGAGGCCCAGCTCCCTTCTCAGCATCAGCCTAACCCAGGGTCTGGCTTAGGGTGGTTCCTGCAGACAATAAGTCTTGCAGGGGCTATAAAAAGATGCCTTATATAAAGACTCCTCTAAGGCTACAAATGCTCTTTTAGGCAATATCAGTAAAAAAGAAAAAAAGAAAAAAACAGTATTTCATATGGAAGGTGTTTCCCATTATTTCTTATCAGCAAAACCATCAAGAAAGAAATACGTTGCCTCCTTGGACCAGAAGCAGGGCTAAATCAGGTTTTTATCCCTCTGCAAGAGGCAGGGGGTGTGCAGTACCACGTTGCCTTACTGTACGGATGCCAAGGAGCTCAAAGACAGGTACTGTGTTGTGATTTTGCATAGAAAAAGACTGTAAGAACAATATCTCCCTATTCAACAAAACATATCTCCAAGGGTACCAATTGCTGGAGTGGCTACTGCCTGACAAAATACAGATTTCTCTTTTTTTTTTATTTTTTAATCATGTCTTTTAGTTCTGCTGAGCCGGCACAGCTCTGGGTGTGTGAGCTGGACTTTGCTCTGGCTCATACATTATCAGTAGCACTGATACTGATGGACGGCCTGGCCAGATGCTTTCTTCACTTATCCCTGTTTCTTTTCAGTGACAGCCCCTGGAATGGCCTGAGAAAGAACAAAGCGTTTGACCACGGATCTTAGTTGCTACTGAGGCTGAACGAGTCACGCTGACCTCAGCGTGGCTCTCTAGCACCAGAATGAAACTTCAGAGTTGACATTTGGGGGAAAACACCCTATATGGTTGTTTGTCGCCTTTGCACCTTTACTCTGGAAACAGCCAAAATTAAATAGCCAATGATACAAGGCTTCTGCTTCAGGGTCATCTACCAAGCAATACTAGAAGGTTCACATTAGCTTGGGTGGCCCATCAAGAGCAGACTGCTCCTGGCCACATGTCTTCCCCAGGTCCCAGGTTTTGTTTTAGTAGTGTTTCCATCACCCTCACCAATAATCACATATTTTCTGTTCACAGTGCTTGAAATAAGTTGAGATCCCTACCGTCATCTAGGGTGGTATTTTTCAACATGGCATTGAGGGCTTATACTGGTGTGGTGTGCGTGTTGTGGAGGCACATGAGGGTGCAACCACTGCGGGGCTTGGGTTGGTGATCTAGGTAAAGCTGAGAACCAGCTGAGAGAACAGGTTGCCCAAAGGGAGGAAGAACCTCCTGGCTGTTTCCAGAACTCCAGGTGGGCTTCGTTAGATGTGGATGATTAGAGGGCAAGGATCTGGGTGTGAAGTGAGGAGCCAAAGTAGCTGGTTTGTTTTGGTACTCTTGCTACAAAACTAGACAGAGCCTTGAACTAGACCTGTAGTGTTTGCCATATAGAACTCAGGAAATATGCTGTCTGCTTCTGCATAAAAATAATAACACTTCTACTTCTTTCCAAGAGAAGAAGAGATTCAGGAGTTATACCCTGTCTCTGTTACCACGAGCCTTCACTGAGTGTAGGCTACAGAAACCCAAAATGGACTTCAAGTTTTCCTCTGTGCTCACAGCTCCAGATCTTCCTTATCCAGCTGTCCTGAACTTCATTCCTCACAGATCCTCCAGTTCCTAAATCTGTATACACTGGACATTCCAGGGTTGTTTCAAATACACTAAATTCAGTATTAAAATACAGGGCAAAGGTTATTGCAGTGGACCGGAGAGAAGGAAATGGAGGGCTTGAGGAGCAGTTTCAAGTGGCCTCTGCTCCACATGTTGCAAAAGCCTTGAGGTCTTTGTTGCGCATTTGCAATGTGTTTTGGATTCAGTTATAGCCATTTTTAGAAAGTTGGTATAAAATGGTATAAAATACAGGAGAGGAGAGTAGGATTTAGGTGCTCAGGTGCACATGCAGTCAAATGAGAGTTGTCAGAGCACTGTAGAAACCAAAAGTGACAATGTACTTCTTGAACAAATAATCAGGAAAATACTGAGTAGGAGTGAAGAGGTAACTTTACTTTAGGATGCTGCATCCAAACCTGGCATCCACATTTGAAAAGGATATTGAAAAATTGGCAAGGGTAGGGAAAAGAACCACAGAAATGATTTAAGGACTGGGGAAAACATCTGGCCTTGACAATTTTAAAGACCACAGTTAGTTCAGAGTATCCAAAGGAAGAATAAAAGGTGACTGGTATAGTGAGTCCCTTCATGGGAGCAAATGGTAGGTGTTAAGCCTTCAACCTTGTGAAGAAAGATGTAACAAGATCCAGTGGCCAGAAAGTGAATCTGGATTAATTCAAATGTGAAATTATCAAAACAACGAACATAACTAGTGATGTCAAGGGCAGAAGCAGTGTGCTCAATCTCTTGATGCATTTGCAACAGAACTGTCTGGAAAACCGGCTTCAGCTGATCATAAGTGACTGGGCTCAGGACTGAGCGGGTTACATTTGCTGCATCTTGATTTATAGGCCAGATTAGTCATTTAGCCTGAAACTGTATTACTTTTTGGGATGAGACCCAATGCTGAAGTCTTGAATTTTTGTCGTTATTAAAAACCCCATGGCACTCTTCCTGAGAGCCGCGGTAAACACTGTGGTGTCTTGACCCAGTTTCAGCATAAGTAATTATTTTTTGCCTACCTAAAACGTCCTACTTCCTCTCCAAAACTGTCCAGCATCTTTATTGTTTCCTGTTAAATACATCCTGAGTTCCACAGAAGAAAAGGCTATGTTTCAAAGTTGAACAAACAAAACTTGAAAATCTGTCACCTCTTATGGCGTGGCACACAGGCAGGGGTTGCTAAGCAGCTTCTTGGAAAAGCAGGAAGGAAACCTTCTCTGAAGACTGCGGTCTGCAGGCCTTTGGTCTGTGACCTTTGGACGCTGTGAAGACCACAACCTAAAGAATTAAGAGAGGCATGTGGAGCATCTTGCAAATGTAGTGATTTTAAAATGGAAGGGCAGTGGGAGGTTTCTGTAGTGCTCTGAGCCCCAACTGTGATCCAAATCCTACTTGCTTTGCTCATGGAATTAAATGACATTTGAAAAAAAAAATTCTGCTTTTTGTGTCTTGCGTAGAGAGAACCTGATCTTCTGGCATGAAAGGCAGAGGGAGACGATATGCCTTGTCTATTTGGCTAGTCAGTTCTCTGGTCCCTTTGTGGTACAGAGGACCCCAATGGCAGATCCTGGTAATGGTTGGACTAGATGACCTTAAAGGTCCCTTCCAACCTAGACAATTCTACAATTCTATGTGCCTCCCCTGCCTCCTGCACCAGGCAACTTCTGCTCGCTGTCGTTTAAGGTGCCTGAGGATTAAGAAGTTGAAACAGGCCTTCACCGAACCTGCAAGGACCTCTGGGAGGCCGAAGGCTTCCATTTTTTCCATGTGTGTGTGCACCTTCATTTTCTTAAAACTAGATCTTTTACTCTTCTGTCCTTCCTCTACTATAACCCACCTTTGCCTAGAATTGTTCTGTTTTACCTGAATCGAAGTTTATTAAAAAAAGAAGCATTGGGATGATGGGTCATCTCTGGATTGATGATAGATGTGAGAAGCATCGCCAGTAAGGTCTGGGCAGACCTACCTGCTCCAGTACGGTGCATACTGGGGCAGGGGCCCCTTTTGGAGTTTCCACGACTTGGACAAGAAATGAGCCATGCCCTCTGTTTTTTACAGAATGAATTAAGTATGTCACCAGGTTAATTTAATTGAATTTTGTTTAATTTAATTTTATTTTAAACTGTTAGGAACACTTCATCTTGGAACAGGCTCCCAAAGACAGCAATACTTCCTTATAACATGATGATGACCTGTATTTTTCAGTAATTTTGACTTGACTTCTTTTTCTCAGATCAAGGTGAGAACCTGGAGACTGGAAAATACCACTATTATTTTATCTAATGGGAAAAAAAAAAGTTACTTCAAAATTCGACTGACAAAATGTATATTCTTCATTGCAATAATCAAGTGATTCCTTCAAGCTTTTTAAAAGCACCACGGCCACACTCAGAATAGACACAGAGAAATTACATCCTGTGCAATTTAGTGACTTGCAGAAAATTCAAAAAGGCAACTTCTCCCAAAGTATTGTTAGGCTTAACTGTACACTAGGCAGAAGGAAGTCAGTGGTGTCTTTAAAGTTAGAGGTCCCACTTTATTACCCAGTCTTGTGCTTTGCTCAGAGTAGCGATAAAATTCCTGGGACTAAATGAAAGCTTTGTATAAGCAGGAAATTCAGGAAAAGCAGCTTGTCTTTCTAAGTTTTCATGATCAGTTTTCAGTAGAAGTAAGAAACTTCAAGCACAGATCCCAGCAGGCTTGGGCTTTGTAAACAAGACACCAATATCTTACCGTTTCTCTGTGACCGAGTTCATCAGGGAAGACATGGATAGGCACTGACAGCCGTGGGCTGTACCCCTTCTCCGGTGTAAACCAGTCCTGATCCTACTGCTTTTAATGTTGCAGGCAGTTTTCCCTTGTGCAAACAGCTAGGGGTGTGTGCTGCTCGACTTGCTTCAGGACTGTGTGACAGTCAAACCTGTCACACTGCAAACCCCTTTCTTATCTAAAGCAAAGGTTTAGCACTTCTGAAATGAGACATATCAAAAATTCAGGAAAAAGCCAAAAGAAACTCATATTTCAATCCTGTTATGAACCAAGGCACTATGATATTGATGTGCACTCTGCTTTCCCTACTGCAGGCAATCTAGAAGGTGGTCAGGGTGCTTCACTCGTGATTCAATGTATTCCGATGTACATGGATGGGGAAACCCATGGGAATGAAATGCCAGCTCTGAGGATTCAGCCATACTTGGTTCTGAGAAATCTTAACCTGGCCTCTACGTCCCTGCAGATTTGCACTGAGATCTTCTATATCTCTTCCAGCCCCAGGCCTGCTCTTGCTCCCCTTGCAGTCAGTGGTGAAACTCCTCACAGCTCAGTGGCAGAGGTGAACTCTGATTTATAAGGACCTTTTAAAGAGATGTGCCCAGCCCTAAATTATGGCTGGCTAAAGCAGGCAAACACACAGGAAGCAGCAAGCTGCCTGGTTTGATGTAAAAGCTGTGTTAGCTACAAAGGCAAGGAGTATGCGTTTGACACCTTTGTAATTAATGGGACTACCTAAGGCAGCCACCTAGATCAAGACCCAGCCGTTGGGGAGGAGCCTCCTAAAAGGCAGAGGAATTCAGGGTAGGCTTCAGCTAGTGTTCCCAGACAGTTTAAGCAAGGAAGTCTGTGGTTCAAGGGCTATCCAGGTGCCAGAGCTACTGTCAAAAACCCAGGCTACCACCTGTACCTGGGGGAGGGCATGCCAACCCTGTGTCATTGGGGCATCATCACCTAAGTGGTGGTGCAGGAGAGCCGTGCCCACCTGAGATGCTGCTGAGAGAACTTGTGCTTCAGGCCCAGAAATTGTATCTTGAGCAAACCCAACCTGTTCAAAAGAGAAGAAAAATTCCCTGTAGTCAAAAAATTGAGTGTGTGCTACCTACTCGGCATGGGTGGAGAGAAGCAAGGTAGTCACTGTCAGATGGAGCTCTGCTAATAAAAGGCATTGCAACAGAAGACAGTGAGAATATAACTTTTTAGGAAGAAGGCTGAAGATTAAGGACATTTGCAGCACAGGAGAAAAGCAAAATGAAACAGAAGCAGTAGTGGGATCAGAAGATTCAGTCTTTTCAGCAAAGGTTTTTGAAGAGCTTCCATTTGTTGTTCTCATTTAATGAGTTTAAAGTATCTAATTTAAAAAAAAAAAAAAATTCATCACAACCAGTCTCCTTTGATAGGAATGCATACATTTTGCAGAACCTCTTTGGTTGAGAAAATGCTCTAGAATTTTTGGTTATATCTTGCATTGTACGTTTTCTGATGGCAAACTTCTTAGTGGAGCTAAGGGAAACTTATAATTTGCCCAACTTCTTTTTGCTGTAATTTGCAGTAATTTTGGCAGAGTCTACACTAGCCTTGCTTGCATCAAGGAATACCTTTAGGGACCCACAGACACTGTGATTGCATGCTGTCCTGAAGACATCTGACACTCAGGGAGACTCCTCTAGAGAAGGGCAGAACCTGGCGCATAAAGTCTATATGAGTTTAGAGATGTGCAGAGAAAAATAAAATCCCACATAAAATGGATCTTTTAGGTAAAATAACTCTGAGCAGGGAGGGGGCTTTGCTATGGAAGCAGACACGGTAAAAGTGTTGGTAAGAGACAGCAGTGACAATCTGAGCTTTCTTAATCACCTGACCTCATTAGCCATGCTGTCTTCAGCCTCACCAGCAGGTGAATTGGGGAAAGAGGAAGGCATCATCACTGTGGTTCTGGGGTGCCATCCTCAGTGCAGGATGGCACCTGACATAGGAATGCCAAGACTGAGTCTCAGCCAGCAGGCTTGGACAGAATGAGTGCAGAGAGGGTTTCCCTGGCCATATGTGGAAGGAGGGTTTATTTTCCAACCACAGGTGTGATTAGATTCACCCCTCTGTTCTGTGTGTACTCTTGTGCATCTGTGAATTAAATATGCAGCCAAGGGACAGGATGGCATCCTTCTATTAATAAATACAGAACAGATAATTGAAAGAATGAATGTGAGAGTTTTGTTGTTTCAAAAGTTGAATAGTGGACCTGAGGCATGCAGTATGCTTTTAATAAGCATTATTATTTAGGGTGAGTAATAGTGAAAATGTTCCTTGAATTTTCTGATAGCACATTCATTAGCTAATCAACAGAGCTATTATTTTCTTTGAAGTATGCCCTACTCTGCAGTACTAAAGTGCACATGCTGATTTACTGGTAAGGGTAATTAAAGAGCATGTCATAAACACCGCTGACGTCATGGAATATTGTTCTTTAACCGTCTTTTCAGCTAACTCTTCCACGTGGAAAACCAGATATTTTGCATCTGACCCTTACCTGGTGTCGAGTGTTCTCCATCTTCCAGCAGTTTTGTGAATCCATGGCTGTGGAAGATGTACTCTTGCATTTATGGCTTCCAGCAACCATGAAGTATATGTGTTTGAAAAGATTTTCAAGGCTTTGCAAAAGCCTTGCTGCTGCACAGAAGCTTTTTCACAGAATGGTCTTGTGTATAAGTTGCAAAGGAGAGCCTATATGTATGTAACATAGGTTACCCGGAGGTAAAGCCCTGCTGGGGCATGATGAATTCTTCAGAAAATAACGGCTTTCCACCATGCTTTCCTCATAGAATGGTTATAGTTGGAAGGGACCTCAAAGATCATCAAGTTCCAACCCCCCTGCCATGGGCAGGGACACCTCTCCCTAGAGCAGGTTGCTCAAAGCCCCATCCAAACCTCGTGCTTACACCTTCCCTGAAGGTGGAAATATGGCTCCTGGCTGGGTAGCATCAATGGTATATATCTTTCAGATTTTAAATGGAGACCTACTGTATGTATAAGAGGAAGGCCAGGTAGGTCGGAAGAACTGTAGGTAAACTGTGTATTTCAAGCATACTATCTCTGTGTAGTTCTGCACAGGAGCTGCAAAATTTGGAGGATCTTCAGCAGTGAAGTCTGAAAATCAGGGTGCATTGCATCCAGTAGTAGTAGTGGCATGTGAGTACATAGGCGAGCAAGGGAACATAACCCTGGGTGGTTCCTTCTTCTTGTTTGCTTTTTCTCCTTCCTTCTTCCTCTCCTTCTCTCTTTTTCTCCCTCTCCCTCTGTTTCATTTTGTGCATTTTGTTTTGTTTCTTCCCAGCTACAGGGCTGTCTCACCTATATTTCTGGACAATTGAGGAATTGGAAAAATCTTTAAATCCACAGTGCTGAATAAAAGCACTTCCTGATTTTTTTCCCACCCTATTAATTAGGTTCCTCAATATAAGGAGGCGGTTGCCTGTCTTTACTGAAGTTCAGGTATTGGTATGATTCCAGATAACAGCAGTAAGTAGGTCATAAAAACAGAATGAATAATCATCTTTCACTCACACAAATGACAGAACAGAAAGATACATACCAGTAGGAAATGAAATGCAAAACACTTTATTTCAGAACACGGCAAAATATTTTTAACTGTATATTTTTAAGAAATATATTCCTGTTTATCTCAAATGTGCTTGTTTTCAGTGTAGATGACTGGCTTAATTTGTAATTTAAAGCAGTGACCAACATTCTGTTCTTATTATAAATTAGACCCACTTTAATCAGTATTTACTCTCCGTTCAAATGAAAATTATCAAACACGTTTAGATAAATCCCATTGAACAGGTGGGATACTCACGTGCTTCCCCATCACTATCCAAGCTGAGAAATGCTCTGTCCTCCCTCCACTGTTGAGATATATGATGGGACTTTTGCTATCCCCATTTTGTGTATAAACAGGGATGAGAAAGCCTCTATATTTTTCCCAAAACCTCACAGGAGAGATTCTTCTCCATAAAGAATACATTTAGTGAGTATCACCCAGATCCCACGCAATGACCCAGCTAGTGGACTCCGGCAATATCTCACCAGTGTCAGGACATGGGCAATGGTGTGTGACAGCTCATACTGGTGACTTCTTGGCATGGTTTAGTCAGGACCATCTAGCACTTTCCCAGCTGCTGCCCATGGTTAGAGAATAGCAGCTGGGCTCAGGGAGAGAGAGCTTAGCTGGCGGGACATGGGCTATGCTTTCCAGTACTCCTCCTTTGACTCATCTCTGGTCCACTATTTTTCCCAGCATGGATATACCCTTGGTGTGTATTCATGGTATGCATTGGTCTGCTTGCCCACAAGTGACATATTTCAAGGCTGGTTGGTGAAGAAAGAAGAGGAAACATGAAAAAGTGGAAAATGGATGAGTCTTATGTGACCCTGAGCCAAGTCCTGCCTTAAGACTAGGGATATTTTTTCATGAAGGCACGTGATTCTCTGCCTATGCCATGTCAGCACAAAGAAGAGATAGGCCCCAGCACGTGACTCTTTAGTGACTGGTTTGAATGGAAATATGCAATTTCTGAACAGATTTATTGTGCAAGCAAAAATGTATTTGCTAAAGATTACAGCAGCGTGTTTGCTCTGAATGCTGAGCCTGGGGAATAAAGACTGCCCTGTGTGACTTTTCATAACACGGTGAAATAAGGTTTGTGGAGCTAAATGCCTGTTTTAACTTTGTTATCGCCATCCCACAGTTTGCAGTGCAGGGACTGGGCAATGGAAGCACAGCAGAGCTGGGGATGCAGAGACGTCTCTATGGCTCAGACTCCAGCTCCTGCATCCCTTGTGTGTATGGATGATAGATCTACACAGCACTCATATGGCCTTGAGGTCTGTGCTAGGTGTGGACAAACAACCTACATACACACTGCTCCCTGACCTTGCCAAAATACTTCTCTGCACCATGTGCAGGGGAACATCAAGGAGCTCTTTGGCCCACCAAAGTTCCTGGAGTCCTTCTCCAGCCTGTCCTCAAGCTCCTTTTTTCCACCTCCCTCTCATGGTAGCAGGGACCTATGAGCCTCTGCTGATGAGAACCAAGACACAGCCTTGGACCTCTAATTAGTCATTATCACTTCAGATAGCCAGTATTGCTACCTGTATGCTGTATAATTGCATAGCTGGAAGGTTTTTGCAAGAGTTAGGACTAGGATTCTGCTACTGTGAGCATTACCACTGAAATGCAGCAGCTGAAGAGCTGGGTCCCCTCCCCTTCAGATCAAGGTGGGGTGGCAATCATTTCCACTGAGGATAACTCGTGGGCCACATAGTCTAGTGGGCAACCAATCATCTTGGTCTAGGAGCACACATGTTCTGGGAGCTTGAGCCAGGTGGTTGGGTATTTCAAGCTATTTATAAAGGAAAGTGAATGCAGAGTTCCACTTGGGGAATTTTCATGAGTCAAAATCCACCCTGTTTCTTTTGCCTGTTTTTCATTTTTAAAGCACTGAAGTGACTGATCTGCAACGAGGACACCTCAGCTTGGTTTGGAATTGCTATTGGTTAAAAACCATGATGGCATGGTCAGGGTGGGCTGATAAAAATAATTGTTTTGCTGGTGTGTTGAATTCAGTTACTGGTCACATCACTCAGTTTCTCTGGCAGAAACACTCCTGAGACTTTCTTTTGCTGATACTCCACCGCACTGTTTGGAAAGGGAAACTCAGCCAACTGCTAAGTTATCTTGGAGTTGTCCTTGTACAAGGGAAAATGGAGCTTGATTTGGTCTGGCAGTCTGCTCACATCTGCTGCCATGGCATTTTTTTGCCAGTCTTCATGACGCCAGTGAAAGGAGGAATGCTGCAGCACACGTATTTGAGGGGGTTTGTTTAGTGTAAGGGTGTCTGTAGGAGGAGTAGTTTCCTGAGAGGAACAATCAGAGTGGCTGACCTCGCACTGATTCTGCTGACAGTTCCTGCTTGAATTAAGGTTGCCCTGGTCTGGTGCAACATCACTCACCTCCAGCAAGGGAGTTTCAAACTACTAGGAGACATGTAAGAGCTATAAAGAGTAACGCATCCACAGGGATCCCTCTGTACCGAACATGGGATCTGAGCACATGCAGGCTCCGAAGGAACTCAGATCCAGGCTGAAAGTTGCACTGGGTTTATAAAAGTCTCTCAACTCTGCACATCTTCAGACACTAGATTTCAAACCTTGTTCCAGATCACAGGCCATGTTAAAGGCAAACAAAGGGGAAATACTCTGAAATAGGAATCAAAGTTATCTTCTTCTGCAAGGCTAGCAGGAACAGCATCTCAATAGCTGCTACTTAAAAGCATGAAAATTAAAAAGCCTTGCTGAAAACTGATTTAAGGGGCCGGGCAGATTCAGGTGCAAGGCAGGAGATTGAGTGATTTGCCTCTTTGCCCTCCTCATGCTTTATGCCTTGGAAACCTACCTACATCTCTGCCTGTTAATGAACATCTGCTTTTGATTGTCACAAACCCATATATTTCACTAAAATAAACATACTTGATCTCCACTTGGGAAACAGCCTATTGTTTCTGCTGTGCAGGTTCAAGCATTGCTTTTAAATCAGAGATGGATATTTTTTTTCTCACTTGCCTACTGGTTACCTTTAAGTGCTAAATGACCCCAGCAGGAATTATGCTTCTGTGTTTGGACTAGCGGCAGGACATGGGCTGAAATGTTGCCTTTTCTTTCACGTCTGATGTGTCCTGTGTTGCAGGACTATCTCCTGGGTATATTGGCTGTTGGTGTTAGAGAATAAATACATCTTTCCGATCTCTAGCTAATTCTGTGTTGGTCCAGCTGGACACTGGGCCGAATGCAGACGACAAAAGCAGAGTTAAAAAGCATGGCCTTATCAAGCCCTACACATCTCGCCTAGTAACACTGAGCTACTGATTTTACTGTAGCCATGTAAGTTTTTGACACTGTGGCTGTCTATCTGTCTGTAAGACTTCATGCTTGACAAAGGCTCCAGAAACCTGCATAATAAACAATTAAGAAAAAGTTATGTAAAATGTGTGCAGTTACCAAGAAAGCTGTACAGGGTAGGAGCTCTTGGTTTCCCAGAGCTGACAGACTTTCACATGCCACAACATGGTGTTTGCTGCTTGATGATCTATTGATCTTGTCATACAGTAGGAAAATAGCTGTTTCTACACATGGCTGTTGGACTGTAAGATTGCAACAATTTCTAGCATGATTCTGGTCTTGCCTTATAACACTGCTGAGAGAGCAGCTGAGATTCCTCATCTTCACCTTTTCAGTCTCAGTTTCAGCTAGACTTCATAACCAGTTGTTGTGAAATGGAGGTGGGAGTGAGTTTCTGCTCAAGGGAGTAAAATGTTCAAGACTTAATTTTTTTTTTTTTGCTTTTAATTTTTTTTTTTTACAGCATGCCTTACCTGGATGGCAAAAAAACCTGTTCAGCAGTCTAATTGTCTGTAGGGAACACATTTGTGCAAATGTACTGGTTCTACTCCACTACTTTGTCTCTAAAACTGGCTACATGCTTGAGGAGCATGAGAACATGAGAGCGGGGCGAGTATGCGTAATATTTTCCTTTAATTCCTTCCCACTCTCTGACCATTTTTGGCTCAGAACCTTTTGGACTTTCCTAGCCACTGCAGTGTATTTATTTAGTTTGCAATGGATTTCTTGTCCGAGGCTTGTCCTATTCCCCCCTGAGTGCATGTAAACTGTGTGCACCCACAGGGTCCTTTGACAAGAAATTGCGCACATCTAGCACCTGCTTCAAGAAGAATCACCTCCTTTGGCTTATCATAAAACAAGTTCCTACTAGCTTTATATGGTGGTCCCTTGGTCGTCTTTTGAAGATACTGTTGACCAGCTGCCAGACCTGGAGGACTAGGGAAACTACAAATATAGTCAGCAGATAGAAATGGTGTAACCGTTTGACTGCAGTTATCACGATAGATCAGCCAGGGACTTGCTGGGGAGGTAGTTGCTGGCTAAACCTTCCTTCCCAGTGGGAATGCCACTATCACATGGCTGATGCTGAGGAAGGCTGGAAGAACTGTGGGAGTTTGGTGCATGCACTACAGAGCAGAGTTGAGTTTATTTAGAGTCCTAATGACATATAGAGATACATACAACCTAGAGTCAAAACACCTCGGACGCAAGAAAGCGAGGGGCAAGAAAGAAAAAAATGAACAAACAGCACTTTTATTCAGGCTTGATTTGGGATCAAGATGAAAATGTGAATCTTTTTTTTTTTTTTACCCCTTCTTAAGCATCCACCACTTTGCATTACTTGCAATTCATGCAGCTGCAAAACCACAGGGACCATGGGGGGATACTCTGCTGTTACTTGCTGTCACAGCAACTGAGAATAATTCATGGAATGATTCAATGAACTAATATTACCTCACAGTTGTCATTTGAGCAGCATAAGGTAAAGGCTGGAACAGCAGCGCTTACCTTCCCCTACCCCCAAAGGCAAACGAACCATTAATGCTGCAGTAAAGCAGCAGAGCAAAGGTGTGTTTGCTGCACAAGGTTGGTCTCATAAAACTGAACTTTGCCCAAGACTGAACAAAATTGTAAGAAACACACAGTTGACACTTAAAGGCATGCTTTTTATAGGACAAGTTATTTATGACCTTCATCTGACATTTTATAAAGTTTTAATTTTGTTACACAACATCCATTCCTTTCATGCTTTGGCAGGAGAGATGTCAGGGCATTAGGACAGATACAATAACGACATTTTTTATGCTTACTTGTTACTGAGCTACCTTCTCCCTTTAAAATGTTTTATGGTTAAGTTGCTTTATTTGCATAATTACTGCCACATCACCAGTCAGTCAATTTTATGTGTTACTCTCCCAAACCAATCTAAAATACGATACGTATATAAAAACATCACCCATGATCACACAGACCTCACATTTATTATTGCTTCAGGTCAAAGAGATATGATAAAATCACCCTCTGTTATTTCCCCCTCCCTGGCACCTTCTTTCATTCACAATTTCAAATACTTTATATCACACAGTAATATTGTTTATCAGCAATTTTATTTTTCTCTGACTGGAACACAAAAGAAAACAAGTAGTACAGCAAGTCAAAACAAAGTAAGTAACTACCACAGGCAGCTGTGAGAATTGCTCATTTTTACAAGTGCATGGAATCACAAACAACTTCCTAGATTGTCTCACAGACATCTGCAGGAAAGACAAAAGTACTCCTGCTTTCTGGGTAAATTCCAGAATTGGAAATACGTAGTTTCAGTGGAACCTGGACTCCAATGACAGGAGAAACGTGATGGCTCTATTTCACATCTTGGTGAAATATTAAGAAAAAAGCTAAACTCATGTGTGACATGACTGACACAATCAGAAGCCAAGATGAACCAAGTCTTTTGAAGATTTTACATACCGGTAAAGAAGTGTGACACAGGTTGTCACTGTTACAAGTTATGCTGGCTGGATCTTTCCACCAGTCCATATGATAAGGAGAAAAATCAGGAATACTACAATCATTGATAATAAGAGGTACTTGGTGGGCAGGAGTTAGATCCCAATTATAAATTATCACAGAATTAACAATCTGATGATGTTTTTAAAAACTTTTTGCTGATTCTTGCAAATTTTCTATCCAAAGCACACCACAATGAACTTGACTTTTCATCCCTTCTTAATGCAGATATACTGAGTGTAGAGGTCACTTTTGAACATTTGAAGGAGTAAAATACGAGTAAGTATACTTAGAAAAGTTCTCACCTTGAAAAGATCCCAAACCAAGCCAAAAAATATGTAATATCTCTTTTCTGATGGAAAACTAATTTATCTTGTTATCCTCAGTGTGCAAAGTGTCAGTGCAATATTTTTTGTGTTTAGATTCAAACTCTTATGGATCAGATTGTAGCAGTTTGAAGTGAATGCCAAAATTCCCACTGATTTTTACCAGCCAGGAATTTATGTCTGCTTCAATAAAGGGCTTCCTGGTTCTTGCTGCCCTTGTCTGGGTGGTGCAGCCTTCTGTTTCCTTGTGCTCTTCTTTATCTCTTTGCTGATTTCAAGCTGTGTTATTTGCATGCTGCTAGAAAATAATCCAGTGTCCTTTAAATTGGAAAATTCATGAAGGAACTGGAAGGCAAGCTGATTGCTCTCTGTGGTTTGACAGTAGGTTCTTCATTGCTGATGAAATTGTTATAGGCAAATAGCTATTTCTTTCAAACAGCTTTCATGGCAACTACTGAGTTTCCATCAGAAAAGCCAAGCCTCTCCAGTTTACAAATAATGAATTCAGTCTTATCCTGACACGGACAATACTATCAACAGGCTCCTGTCTTTAGCTCAATGAAAAAGGCTTAATAAAACAGTCTTTCTAAAAGCATATAGTAACAAAAGCAGCATGCAAGCTAAGACAAGGTAGATTGTTTTACCAACTTGTATTTGGCTGGAAATTTGGAGTAGATGAGAAGTGTTGCCGTAGCATATGTTTGTTTTCCCTCCTGTATGAGATGAAGATGTAGTGGGAACGCTGATTCTCAATTACCATTGCTCTGAAGCCTGAGGTGATAGGAGCATGTCTATTAGGTGAAAGTCAGATAAAGTTCCATTTGAGTTGTTTCTTTCTTTCTTTCTTCCCACTTGGTGAAAATTTGGATTATTATCTTTTCAGTTGTGCAGTTTTTACTGTGTTCTGGGTGCATGTAACCTGTATATTCATGTGAATATAAAGCTGAAAAGGGACAATCATCCTGTGGTGGCATCAGTGTCTTGCTGACCCTTCAGCTGACCCATCTGCTATCCCACATAGATAGGGAAACAGCTCAGTTCCCTCGCCAAGCTGAAATGGGGCTGAAATGACAATCCTGTGATTGAAAGATGAAGAGATGCTGGGCTGTGATGTTTTGCCAGGGCAGTATTGACTGAGCACTGGCACAGGTTGCCCAGAGAGGTTGTGGAATCTCCCACTTCGGAGGCAGGAGATACCAAAAACTGTCAGGGCATGGTCCTGAGCAGCCTGCTTTACAAGTGCCCGTGACTGAGCAGGGAGCTTGGACCAGATGACCTCCAGAGGTCTCTTCCAACCTTAGCCACTCTGTGTTTCTGCAAGTACTTAATCCAAGAGAACACTACCTTCCCAACAATATGTGTTTTTCCTCTTCTCCAAGTGGTGATTCTACCATGTACTGATTTTGTAAACCTTACTGGTGGTTTTACAACCCTTCCTGGTTTGTGACAGTGTACTCATTTGGTTGTCCCTGAAAGGCTGGGGTAGCATATGCATAGCTCTGTGCATATAACAATGTTCAGACTTAACAAATATGTAACGCAAAGACTAATCTCTCTTGCAGCAAATTTCCAAATGTAATAGAAGTGACTCTGCTCTGTTGAAGCAGATTCTCTTAGACTCCAGGGTGCTTTCTTGGACTAGTCTCTCTGGAGGGCTAAGGAAGAAATCACATTAACAGGCTGTAACTCTGTACTTCCCAGGGTTGTGGGCAGGGTCTCCTCAGGAGAGAATCCCTGATTCAGGAATTCACTTCCCCCTTCATGTGAGAGAGCCCGAGTTTGTTGACTTTCCCAACACGTTGCACAGGCTATCTATTTACTCAGGCTTTTTCTAAGTGGGTGGGTTTGGTGTGGAGGATCTTTGACATTTCCTTGTGCTTTCATTTCTTTGAGAGATACCCATTTAAATGCTTACCGCTTTCCAGGCTTAACTATTTGTCCCTTATGCCTCCTAAACAAATGTGGTAGATGGACAAAGCTGCAAAAATTAAAAAAAAAAAAAAAAGGAGAAAAGTTAATTACCCTCTTCCCCACACAAGCCTCTGTACCAGTTCTTTAGTAATTAAGGGAGGAAACCAGACTTCCTCCTTCCTGGTGATGCCAGACGTTGCTGGCCCGGTCCTTGGCAGTGCTGGTGCAGGAAGTGTCCCTCATCCTCAGACACTCACATCCTTATGGTCTGAGCAGACGCTGGCAGATGAGTGCAGCAGGGCCAGCCTTACCAACAGGAACAATCTATCTGTCTCCTGTGGAGCACTTTAGAGATCAAAAAGGATGTGCTGTTGTTAGCTGTGCTCCCCACTGGTTACAGCAGGCCAATATGGGCCAAGGCAGGACCGATCCTCCCGCGTAGGGAGAGGAGGGAGGAAGGATGAAGGGAGAGGGAGATTTTTGGACTGGGTTGATAGCAGAACAAAATATTTTTCAAGCTGTAAATCTATTAGATAAACTAATCTCAGGCACTATGAGATTCCAGATGAAATGCTGGAATATGCCAAGCTTCCCATTTTTATTTCCAAATGTTGAGTTAATTTGGATCCAAACTGAGCCAAATTTCCTCTTAGTGTAAGCAGGTGCAACCCACTGGCTTGAACAGAGTTACACCCACTTACAACAGGGATGGATTTGTCCTGAAGTGATTTAAATAGGGCAGAGAAGAGCACAGATGTTCCCAGTGTTTCATCTTTGAACCGTGAGCCACATGAATAACAAAAATGAAGTATTCTCAATCTCTACCACACCAGACTGTGACCTGGAGGAAGGCTCTGTTTAAGCACAAGAATGTACTACCTGTCCTTTTCTTGTTCATTTGCTGCCATTCACCAACTTTTTTTCTTCTTCCTCTTCACTTTTAATCCTTTAGTTAGTCTGGTTTATTTTTTTGGGGAAAGACATACAGCAAGAGTTTTATTGATGAGTTCACCTGACCTAGATGTTATCTCATTTCCTTCAGATTTTGGTGTAATGAGATACTGGAGTAATAATTAGGTTGTAATTTTGACTGCAGATTTGAGAGCACTGTGTGTTTCCTCTATTACTTAAAATATAAGACAAACTGTAACACTGGGAATATTGATGCTTCCCATCAAAACCAGAGATGTTGCTTCTCTGCTCATTTAATGGTAAGGCTGAACTTAGAAGCAAGGTTAAGTATTGAAGACAATAAATTACACATTGGCCTGGCAACACTACTTGTTTTTAAAAGACATGACAGGTATATAACCATAGAGAAAGTGACAGTGAGGATGCAACTATGGTCTTAGGGTTTGGGTTTTTTTGGGGGGAAGAGTATTTTTTTGACTAATCAACTGAATTTTGAAGTTTCTCCCTGTGCCTCCCCCCTGAGTTTTTCCTTTTACAACACCAAATGCAGCAACCACCCCACTGCCTCTAGAGGTCTGCTGAAGTCTGGGCTGGTGTTACCGTGCCCAAATGGCCTGTCCCTGTGGCAGGACAACAGGATGACAGGCGCTGCCCGAGAGATGCAGGAGGGTCTCAGCTTCTGAACAGTTCTCACAGACCCAGCAGCAGCGTCGGGGGGAGCTTGGGCCACATCTGGAGATCGATATCACCTGGCTTTTATTCTCCAACCCAGATATTCACAGCTCACAACCACTGACTCTTCCTCCACAGCCCCCTGGTGTGTGCAGGATGGCCATGTGTTATCCGCTTCCTTCCTTCATCACCCCCTGCCGCAGCATGGCCGAGGGAGCCCTGCAGCCTGTGGCCTGGCAAGGAAGGAAGCCGCTAACTCACCACCTTCTGCCTTCGTGGGAAACGCTGCCTAAGCCTTAAATCTCTTCTTTGGTGCATGATGGGAAGGAGAAAAAAATAAAGTGCACTCATTAGGTTGCCTTCTCATGCCTGATAATCACCGTGATTTTCTGACCGGAGAATCAGCTATGATTTGGATGAGTCACCATTTTCCCCAATTCAGCAGATTTGTGAGCAGCCCCAGGAATGCTCTGCATCATGGCCAGGGCATCAGTGGGTCCCTGCCTGTCCACCGTGGGCGCACCCCAGGACAAACGCCGGTGTGTTCCGATGCCAGGGCAACTAC
The DNA here is from genome assembly GCA_013400375.1 of Thinocorus orbignyianus. Taxonomy (NCBI): domain Eukaryota; kingdom Metazoa; phylum Chordata; class Aves; order Ciconiiformes; family Thinocoridae; genus Thinocorus; species Thinocorus orbignyianus. Next base: position 370,782 of record VXBW01000688.1, on the reverse strand, counting down.
ACAGGGCAGGTCTTTGGCCAGTCGCTGGCTTGGGACTTCATCTGACACTGATGAAGGTGTAACTAGTCCTGAGCTGTGAGTTTACCCACAGGAAATGGAAGGATGCACTTGCCCCATGAGGATGGAGAGATGTACAAACTGAAACATTTATTCTGCTCTGCAATCTCCCAACAACCAGCTGACCCAGCCACCGCAACCCAGTGACAGTGGTTGCTCTGCTCCTTCCCACTCCTCCAGACAGTACAGCTGTCTAATGGCCTGACTGGGTGAACTTTGGACGTTTTTAGTGCTTCTGAAGGACACTTGCTGTTAAGGAGTGAATCCTTAACATCTAGGAAAATATGGGATTTCATAAAGATGAGTATGAAACCATCTTCTGGGTCTTCCCAGATGACAAGACACTCTTTTCACAGCTTTTTTTCCCAGTAATTTACTCTCCTTGAATTTCAAGCCATATAGGCAGGCTTGCTCCTGTGTCCCTGAACTGACAACAGGCTCTTTAGCAACAATAACAGCTTCGGCTGCAGAAAGTACTTTAGGTTCAGGCCTGGAGGATGTTAAGCCTCATCTTGCACTTCCCCTTCAGCCATCCCTTTTGTTACTTGGGTTAATATTCTTGGCTAGAGCAGATTGTGTTGAAGGAAGAGGAACAAAACATTCAGTCTTTTAAGGGATCAGCCTTACAGTTGTTTTTTTCTTGCATGGCAAAAATGTTGCCTAGAAAATTAATTGATATTCTCTTGAACTTCAGTAATACAAATCTGTGCATATGCCACATCAAATCAATGGTCAAAATGAAGCATGGTGGAAAAAACAAAGGAAAAGATAGTTTCAAAATTTCTAGCTTTTCTTCCATTAAGTTCAATACGTTTGAATTAATAAAAATTTACAAGACAAGGGCAGATATTCAGCGTATGGTATTGACTGGCTACCGGACTCCCTGGGGCAAATTTCTTTTAGAGTCACTCAGATTTTTTACTGGTATCTGCCTGGAGTCCTCAACTTGTGTCTTTGAAGAAAAAGGTAGGTATGGTAACTCTTTCTCCCTTGGGGTGCTAGAATGGACTTGACAGGGGATAGTCCAGACTCCATTCCAGTTTCTTCTGTGCCACTCTTTCAAATAATTCAGAGTCTTGAACATTAAAGAAGCTTGATGATATTATGACTTACCTCTAAATGAGACAGCCAGTTCATCTGAAAGCAATTGGTCTGACTAGCTCTCATGCAGACTGCTGCATGACACTGCAGACTGGGGATTTGCTTGGCTCGTTTCAGCTTTCATGTTTTTTTTCAGAGGCAGTGGAAACTCAGATCTGGGTAGGACACCGGTATGGAGAAGCGTATTTTATCTGCAACCCTGCTGTACAGCATCCCTGTGGAAGCAACAGCTAGGCTTACTGCTCCATTTACTTTTCAGCCTAATAAAGCTCAGCAGTTCCCAACTTCCACTGATTTAGAATAATTTAAATTATTCTAATAAATAATATAATTTATTATCATGCTGTAGTTGTCATTTATATTAATTCTTTTAGGACCCTCAGTGGAATAAGGTCAAATCAGGCCAAAATAAGGTCAGTCAAATCTTCATTCCTACCTACAGCTCTATGCTTCAGTGGCCCTGTTTTGGCCAGAAGGCTGGGCCAGGCAGCCTCCAGGGCTCCCTTCCTGCCTGCGTGGCTCTGTGAATCTAAGATGTTACTCTCTTGCAATGTACATAGGCATTAGGCATTATTTAAAAATAGGAATTCTAAAGTGAAAGCAGAATTAAATCTCTCATTTTCAGAGATCTGATTTGTCCCATTTATCTTGTTTCTTCAAAATACCCAATTACATCTGACAATACAATTGGAAGACATTTATTACCATCATTAGTAGCTTGGGTTGAAATTGGCTGTGAAATTGTGTGCACATTAACTTGCAGAGAAATTAGCAAGCCAGAAACCTTGTGAATTGATTTTCTAAATGGACACTGAGCTCTCCAACTGGATTCAGAGACAACAAAACACACGGCTAGTGTGGGCCCTGGGGCAAGGAAAGACACAAGAGAAACAGTTGGTCCTCTTTCCCAAGCCCTCACCTGAAAGTCTACCCTGAGCTGAACTGTCTCCCACCTTCTGCCAGGCACAGGGAGACTGAAGGTGTTGAGGAGGGATGAATTTTTGTTGCTTAAGACAAGGCTATTACTTCTGCAAATGAGATGGTAAGTATAAAAGACAGGCTAAATTGCTATTTTCATTTAAAGTACAGGCTTATTGAAGAAAAATATGAGGAATGAGAGAACATGAAAATATCTCATTTTCTTACGTGTTTCAAGACAGCTAACAAGGCTGAGCCATCTGGGAGATCTTGAAAAGAGCATTATTCCACACCCTCATTCAGCTGTATGGTACCATATTTATTCTTTATCAATTGCCAAAATTCCCGAGTGTAGTTTTATTGTTGGCCATGCCTTCTTCCTTAGTAATTTATAGATAAGCAGCGTTTGGTTCTTCCAACAAATGTTTGCCAGAGAGAAGTTTCCCATCATGTTGCCATAGACACCAAATTGTAAGAGGACTAAAGATGTGCCCAGATAGATCCAGATATAGACAGCTGCAGGGGTAGGTCGATGTATTTTTTAAATAATCACAGTGACAGGAAGAGCAAGAGCCACTTATCAATGAGTAATTACCAAGAGTTGCCTTGAGTATTTTCTATGGGGAGAAAAACTAGTTACATACCTGGGCATTTTGCTGCAAGAACTCTTTCCTAGAACATTTTCCTGCTTATCTGTATTAAACCTGCCTGTAGCATAGAATCACAGAGTCATAGCATCTCAGGATTCACTCCATGTCCATGTCATGTCCATTCCCATTTTTTCCATCTCTCAGCCATCCATCCTTTGAAAGAAAAAAAAAAGTCCTTTCACTCTCTCACAAAGTTGTTGTGAGGACAAATATATTAAAGATTAGGACAGGGTGTGGATACTGCAACTACTGGGCCACACAAATCCCTGAGGAATAGAACTAGGACATTTTTATACCGTCCTGGATTTTTTTTTAAATGGCTTTAAAAAAAAAATAAAATCCCAGGGAGCAGGAGGTAGAGTTTTCTGAAGTCTCACATTTGTGTTTCACATTATTGGTAGTTTGGAAGTGTCATTAAATAATGTTGTAGAAAGTTAATTATTTTTAGTCAAGCAATTCAACACAGCAATAAAATTTTCAACAAGAGACCTGTTTGAAAGGTCAATGACCTCATATAAATTGCCAAGTGTCAATAAATATCTCTCAACACAGGTGGAACAATATTTGTATGGTTATGGACAGAGCTGCATGGACAGAGTTTAACTTGCTCAAGACCATTAAAGATCTCATGCTTGTAGCTGAACAATAAATGTGATCAATGCAACCCATAAAACTACGCCCTCTTGCACCTGATTTTTTCAGAAACAGCATTGCCAGTTTTGAAAATTAAAGGTCATCACAAAAGCAGAGAAGTTTTCATGGCCATTGTCTTAGTGAAGTTTGTTTTTCTTTTGATCTCACTGAAATATAATTCCTGATAATCTGATAATTAAGTTTTACACTTTCCCAAAGAGAAACAACACTGCAACAAGCATCTTCTTTAGATTTTAGACTCCTGGAAGCAAGTTATTACGTGATTACTTATTAAACTAGGAACACAGAGGAAATTTCTAACGTCAGTTTTCTCTTGTACCAATATAGTCTCTTGAACAAAATTTACTTTTCTGCATGATATACCTATATCTGCTACTTCTTGTGCCACTAACAGAAATGTGACGGGAAAAAACTTAAGTGCTCTTTTGCAAGGACTTTCCGGCTCCATGCTCTGTTTGGATGCATGCGTGCTAGGTGATCAACGTGCCAGGTCTTTATGAATGGAGGAGAGTGCATGCTGAATTATCTCACTGCTATTCTGTGTGCAATTTCAAAGCTAAACAATGCGTGTCTTTTATATATGATTCATCTCCTAGGAATTCATGCCTTCATAGCACCTTTTCTAAAACAGGAAATAAATACATGTTGCTAAGCTACTTTCATGCTTTGAAAAATCCCATTGCAATTTCCATTGCCCGGTTTGTGTTCTGAGGGCAGTGCTCCACCACAGAGACTTTTTTTTCTCCCACAATGAATACCTGCACTTTTTACCTTTGCCTTACCTTCTGCTGAAGATAGAGTCACGCAGATTCCCTGCATGTTTCACCTCTTACACCTGCGCCAATAGCGTTCTGGCCTCACGTTGTGCCACCTGGCTGGGAAGCACCCAGAAGATGCAGATGAGAATTATCCAGGCGCAGACTGAAATCCTCCAGGCAGCAAGGCACTAAGCCAGCACTGGTGACCTTATACTCCTTGCTGGAGCACTCCCTCAACAACATGTTGATGTCTGGGCTGGGACACTTGATGCTACAGCCAGCGCCAGCGCTTTTGCCTAGCAGCTGAAATAATCTGCATCTCAAGGATCCACTCCCCCATTTTTCTGTCTTCCACTTGGCTGCACATAAACTCAGTAGTTGTGTTTAGGTTAACTAGGTTAGGAGTCATAAATAGGAACGGCTAATGTGATTGTACAAGCTTCCCCCTAGATCCTGGTCAATATTGTAACTCTGACCTGTAATGCACTCTCCCAGCAATTCCAGTACTGGGCGTCTCTTAAGCAAATACGGCTAATCACTTCAACAGGTTGCTGACTTTTATGAATTGAATTGCACAGCAAATAGCTGTGACAGTGTGTACAACATTGCCAGACAAGAAAACAACATCATTATGTAGGAAAGAATGTGCCCCATCTCAAGAAAAGAGCAAAAAAGTTTTACGCTACTTCATTTACAAGAAAGGTGTTACTTGGTGGTGGGGGGGCTGGATTTTTTTTGTTGTTTTTTTTTTCGGTTTGTAGCTGGTGCTGAAACAACGAGTCAGACACCTGGAGAGCTGGATTCTGGCTCTCCATTTTCCAAGATGGGCACTTGATGCTGAATAATATGTGATAGTGCAGTTGAGCAAAGGCAGATAAGTGGCAAATCCTGCAAGATACTCAGCTGCCTCAGCAGTGGCAGAGAGATGAAACCTTACACTGAGCAAATTCAATGTACGCTGAGAGCGGCTTTCTGCTTTCTCTTGGTACCTACCTGAGTTTCAGATGCCTCCCTTGTCCTGGTGGCTCCCATCCCTTCTGCTGTTGCCTCACAGGCACAGAGGTGCTTGGGGAAAGGCCAAGAACGGCTGGTGTGCTGTGCCAGGTGCCACAACAACTCCTGCTTACGCTGCTCAGCCCTGCTCAGCCCCTCCATGCCCTAGACTGACTTTAACAGCTAGGTTAACCCCCCATTAAAGAAAATACCTTATTTCATCAATTCTGCCATCAGCAATCTTCTACCATTTCCCTTTTCCACTTCTTGCCCCAATTAATTTCAATGACTTCAATCTTGTCACGCCTGAAATAGATTTGTCCGCATCTTTCTTGCAATATGTATACTGAAGTTACCTTGAGGTAATTCAGTTTTCTGAAGGTTTTGACATAATCAGTCAGTCAGGCCAGCTAAGCTGTAGATTGCTTTTTACTGTGCGTTAAAAGAGCATTCAGTGCGGTTGTAATACTCTGGAAATCATTTCCCTGCAATTTTCAGCAATCTAATACGAATTCTTGGTAAAATGATACATTAGTCACATATTACACAAGATGTCTTTCTCTAATAACTTACAGCTCATTTTAGCTGTACTAAAAATAGTGGTTATAGCCCTCATTAATTATAAGGATGTTGGATAGTAAATTGCTACAAAAAGCTTTCATGCCAGGAACTGCAGCTCCCTTGTTTGTGTTTGATGTCTGTATTATGAGACAAATAATGTTTCCTCTTCCAAAACCACAGGCCCTGGCCCAGAAGATCTGGCAAAACTCTCCTGAAAAAAACAGTGGATTGACTACAGGCATATACAGGCTTTGTGGGAATCTTTGATACCTGGTGTTCATGAAGTTCCTCTCCATCCAGCTGTCCTGAGCACTGGGGCACAAAGGAGGTACTGCAAACACAGATTGGGAGATCACCCTGCAATTTTGAAAAGGGATTACCTTCATGGCAGATTTTCTCTTTTCATAATTTAAAAGATGGAGGGAAGGGTAAGAAAGTTCTTGCAGGCTCAAAATGAGGCTGAGAACCATCTGGGCTCTTTCTATCTCCTTCATCTGAAAATGGAAAGTACGGCCCAAAGGCTTCTTAAGCAGACATGTGCCACTCCATGGTCTTCCAGTTTTTCCTAGAGCAGCAGTGATGCAGCCTCCCAGCACAGCACCAATGATGGCAGACAAGGCTCAAGCAAGCCCTAGGGTTTGCCCTTGGTTTTGTGTCACCAGCTTTAGCAAGGTCACGCAGTTGGACGTCTGGGGTTGCTTGTGGCACTCACAAGCAAGATCTTAACACTGGAGAGAGCGTGACTCTGCAGGGAATCCCATTGACTCTAGGAGGCTATTTTGAGCTTGTGGGACCAAAGGTCATTAAAATTGGCAGCACTGCACTGAGGTTAAATGAGCAATGTCCCTTCAGAAGAATTTTGCTTGGAAATCTATTTGCATCCAGTGGGAACACAGGCAAGTGAGATAAAGCTGATATTAAGTCTACAGAAAAGCGACCAGTGTGAAAAAAATGAATAGGGAACAAATATCACGTTTCTAGAATGGAAGTTCCATTTCCACAGCAGCCTAAACGACCCTAAGACAGGCCTTAGCCATCCTCTCCTCTCCCACTAGGCTGGAAATCAAATCAAGTGAATAGTATCCTGATGGTCTAGCTCCATGAAGCAGCTTAACACGGAGCTGGACGAACACCTCCCAAGCCTGTGTGTGGCCAAGGCCAGGGTCAGGCAGAAGGGCAGGGTGCTGCAGCCCTCGTCCCTCCCCCCTTCACTCTGGTGGGACCTGCTCATCCTTCCACTGCAGGCAGCAAAACTCTTGGTAGCCAGCTGTGCAAATCCCTTGTCAGACAAACCTGGTGTAAAGCCCAGCATGAAACAAATAAAAGGTCATCCTTTTCTCCTGCAGAAACACAGTATGAAATGGTGGCATTTGTTCCTTCCCAGAATGTAATGAAGGGATGAAGTCTACAGAGATCTGGGGAGGGACTAGAGAAATTCAGGGAGGACACATCCACCATCCAACTTCTGAAATCTAAGAAATGCTGGGAAAGGAGTTTCATACAAGATCCTCTCTTCCCTGTGTGCCACTTCCCAGTCCCTTTGGTGGCAGGCTGGGGGACTGCTGGTGGGGCAGCTCAGGCATTGACATGCTCATCAGCACCTTCTCCTTAGTCACTCCGATGGCTTAGGCTGGTAAAAAGTCTTTGAGTAAGTGTATACTTTCACTGCAGAAGTCATAGAGTATAAAAAAACAAACCTTCATCTGATGCCATGACAGTACAATTTCGTTGCTAAAATACAATGGTCTAAGCTGGTATAATATAGCACTTGGTGATTTATAGTGGTTGAGGGCCAGGTCCAGGACACTCTCAGCCACTGGCATTCTTCTTTCTCAGATCTGATGTTTCTTTTCTGAATATTTTCCAGTTCCATTTTTGTTTGTTTGTTTGTTTGTTTTCACCTAAGTATAGTGATGATGATTGTTACAAAAGGTAGAATTTATTTCCTTTGAGATGGCAGGTAAAGTCCAAACTCTTCTCAAGAAACCTATCTTATTTTCTTCAAAAACCAGAGGCTCCAACTAAGTTACTGTAAAGTATTAAAATAGGCTAAAGCATTTGCAAAACAGGATCTCAGACATTTGTGTCATTAAAAGTAGTCAGAGGGCACAGCTCTAGCACAACAATGACATAACTGTGCAAAACATGTGCAAAACATAAGTGCAAAACATGACATAACTCTCCAGAGCCCACAGCACCTAAGCCAGTTACTTAATGTGAGCTGGCCAGCGTCTGCTGGCACGTTGGAGGAAAGGGATCCATCCACGGGACAGACAAAGTAGCCACATTACTTTTGAATGGTCCTGTCCCTAAACCCTTTTAAATATCAGGAGTCAGCTAAAAGTTGAGCTTTGTGAAGTTGTCTGTCAGTGAGAGAGAATCCGAGCTCCTCCTGCTCTTTGCTCAGGCACCGGCCACATTCCCAGACTCACTCCAGTGGCAGCGACTGCAAGTAGAGCCGCAGTGAGGAGAATTCCTCAAAAACACTCACTCAAGGGCCACTTCAGCTCCTTGGTCTCCTGCTGCTACTGCTGCTTTTGCTACAGCAGCAACTGAGGAGCATTGCGAAACCATTGCCGCCTGTAGGCAAGGGATCTGCTAGAAGCTGTCAGGTTTGGAGGTTACCTTGCAGATACGCAGGGAACAGTAGCCTAGAAGGATTGCTAGGTCATGTCCTCCTGCACACCCTGCAGTGCCATGCTCAGTTAGACGGATGTTACCAGCATTAAAAGCAGGGAGTATGTAATTAAGGAGCTTTCAGGCTTCTTGAGGAATACCTCCCAAAGGAGACTAAGTGCTTCCGAGGGCTAGTAGACAGGTGTTTGCTTTCCTATTTCTGCAGGCTGGTACCAGGGTGCTGGCTAGCACACAAGAAGCTATATCTCTCGTTTGCTCTTCCAGGCTTGACCAGATTAGTTTTCTCATCCAACATGCTGAAAGAAAGTAATTTGTGCAACAGTTCTTGGGGTCAACCTTTTATTCATCCTTAAACTGTTAACTCAGACTGTACTGGGTCTGTGTCCTGACCTGTCTGAGAGACCCGTCTGGGCTGGTGGTGAGCACACAAGGAAGAGGCGTAGACATTGCAAATGATGTTGCCAGAACTTCTCCACAATTAGAGCTATTTTCATGGTTTTTATGCTTCTGACTCTGGACCTGTCACAGGACCAACTGGCCTCTTTCCTGCTTCAGCCTTGGACACAAGTTGTCTACAATTTCTAAACACAGGAATCAAATAAGCTATAATCTGGGAAAGGAATATAAGGGTTCTCTCTTCCACCAAGGAAAGATGTCTGTAGACCTCCTTGGTGAAAATATCCCTTTTGGTATGGTCCTACCCACTTTTTTTTTTGTGCAGGAACAAGCCCTTTTTCTCCCCAGGCAAGCAGAGCAGGGAGGGTACCAAAGAGGCAAGCCATCAGAAGAATGCAGAGTGGTCCCTAAAGAGCTGTGGCCTGGAAATTAGGAAGAAGAGCTCTTACAGCATTGTTTGTTTTGTATGGCTTCTGGATTTCCTTTCGCCACAGGGCTTGTGGAGGCTTTTCATTTAGCCCAACTGGCAAGGAGTGGCGGGGGTGGTGGCTATACCAGTTAGCAGACCCTGAAAAGAAAAGCTCCATACAACCTATTTACGTTGACTACTTTAGCTGACAGAAATCATGAACTGCAATTTATTTATACTCTTGTCATAAGATGACCACTGCTTCTTCCCAGGCGGCAAGTTATAAAAGAGTCATTCAGCAATTTGTTGACATTTGGGATAGCAAAGTAAGTCAGTTCTAAGTTGATGATGCTAAACTATCATGGAAAGAAGACAAAACTGTATTATGGCCAAGACACTGCCAAGTCACGTTATTATGCTTAAGTGACAGCTCCAAAATGAACATAGAATCAAAGAATCATTTTGGTTGGAAGAGACCTTTAAGGTCATCAAATCCAGCTGTTAACCCGGCACTGCCAAGTTACCCGTAAACCATGTCCCTGAGCACCGCATCTACATGTCTTGGAAATACCTCTAGGGACAGCGACTCAACCACTTCCCTGGGCAGCCTGTTCCAACGCTTGACAACCCTTTTAATGAAGAAATTTTTTCTAATAACCAATCTAAACCTCCCCTGGTGCAACTTGAAGCCATATCATAAAGGACCTAAAGCTTTTCAGCCCAGAATTGTGAGGTGGAAATCACACATTCAGCTGCCTAATCCTGCAGACCTACAACTGAAAATCTGCAGGCACCCAGCTTCAGCAGGTCCCTGTGAGGGAAGTAGCACCAAATTACTGACCTTAATTCAGATATCTAAAGCCCATGGGTGGAAGAGAGGTGTTGAATTAGGGTTTAGATCCACCTTGTGCAAGAGCTTTCTGCTCACAGGCAGTTTCCAGTTCAGCAGAGAGAGATTTTTGGACTGTCCTTTGGAAGTACCTAACCCTCTTCCCTCATGATTGCTTCAGCCTGCATCCTTACTGCTGCATTCTGGCTTCTGCCACCACTACCCATTAGGAGTACTTAACTTGTGGGTGCCTGGTCATTTGCTGAATGTATCCTAAGGTTTATTAGTTGCATTGACTGAATGCTATCCCACAAATACATTTTTTTTAATAACTTGGCCAGTATCGTATCTCTCATTTATTGACTTTTTGCAAATGATCCCCTGGCAGGCAAAACAACACATTGTAGGCATATATTGCAGATTATTCACGCCACAATTCACACGCTATTCCAATGGGCCCTAGGGTGGGAAAAAAATCCACTAGAGTAGGATGCTGGGAAACTGTCCTTTATTCACTGTTAACTTCAGCGAGGGTGAGGCAGTCCAAGAGACTGGAGAAAAGTCTTGTGACATGTGCATAACATTCCCTGCTGCTTGCTGGAAAAAATCTGCACTAAGAAGAAGTAAGGGATTCCTGACTGATGGAAGAACATGACTCTGCTCTCCGCTGAACTCTGGTCTGTGTTTGAGAGTCAGAAATAACTCTGTTTCAGAAGTGGTCTGAGACATACGTTTCTTACTGCCACCTTATGCTACATCAGCAACTGTAGATTGCCTTTGTCTCTCGCTTTGTTCTCTCCAGTCCTGATTCCCCTGAGTAACTGAGGTATATATAATGCCTATTTCCATTTACCCCATCTATCAGACTACTATCAGTTAAAACTGTTTAAAGCCATTAATGCTTCTGCTTTTACCATAACAAACAGCTTACTTTGTGAACCCATTCATGAAAATGAAATTAATTTTAGAGGCTAATAGTGACAGATACAGCGCACGCTATTTTTACTGAAGAGAAGATGCCCAATTCTAGGCTTACTTGTGGTGCTTAGGTCCAAGCTGTGCCTAGGCCTCAACCACTGGTCACTGGTGAGATTTCCCTAATGCAATGCCAGCTTTTCCCCAAGGGAAATTTGTTCCTCTTTTTAGGTACAAGCATCTGCCTAATGTACTACTTATATTTATTTCACAGAATCTCATTTAGAGCTATAATTGCATTCAGAAATGCAATGAATGAAATGAATATATTTCCGAAAATACTTTAAATGCTTTGGGAATGATAAAAATGTGAATAAAGAGATCCTTGAATACATTAATGAAGTTAAGTTGGCTAAACGAGATCAGACAGAAATACACTGGTTTTGGTGGCATTATTTCTGACTTTGATATTGATACTGGTAAAAGCAAGAAGAGGAATCGGGTCCTCAGTGTTTTCCAAACTTTGGAAGGACATCATGCATAAAACTTAATGCTTTTCAGACTTCGTAGTTGCATACACTCGCCTGAATTCTTCTTTTATAATGGCCAAGCCATTAAAAGGAGACCTTTTCTACCCCTCTAGCATGTAGCAGCATTAATAAATCAAGTGATTTCTTGCGGGCCAAAGTAAGTTGGCCTGAAAAAACTTTATATAATATGCAGGTCTTTATCTTTATCTTCTTTCGCCTAATAATATGGTTCTTTATACTGCGCATGTAGCAGTTGTTTATAGAAAACAAAAAATCAATATTTTTCTAGAAGACAACTTTTTGGTTTAAAAGATGTAGCAATAGCCGTGCATGTAATATAGTTTAACAATCTTAAATATTCCAGACAGGAAAAGTTTTTTGTCAAAGTCTCTGACAGTTTAAACTTTAAAGCTTCAGCAAAACTTTTAAACTTTTAAACTTTGAACCTGTTTGAACTTCATTTGATTTATGAATTATTAAATGTACCACTGAAATTCACCGTCTTTATTTTCATCTAGTAAAGATTTTTTGTTTAAAAGCTGCAGATGAAGAGTGGGAACTAAGGAAATGCAGCCTGAGGAGATTATAGCCCTTTTTTATCAGAACAGCATTCCTCTCAGCTGTATAAAACAAAACCCCAGTAAAATATTTAGAAGTGGGAGAGATAAAGGACTAAAACTGGTATATACAAAGGGTGGGGAAAATGAATGCTAAACTGGAAAACCGGATTAGGCAAGATTCTGAAAATTAGATACCTCTAAATTAATTATTTAACTCTTCCTTCACATCGCGCTCTGTTTTTCTATGTCAGGATTAAGAGAAGGGCAGCACCAGGTTAACAGTGTCTTTAACATGAAGTCGAGGGCAGTGGGAAGGAGGAAGGCATTACTTTAGCAAGTTGCTCTGGAGGAAACAAATCTCTGGAAAGGGAAATGCCCTGAATGGCTCCCAGAGTCCTGCGCCAAAGTGCTGGCTGTAATTTACGTCCTGGTTGACGGGGGACCTACTTAAATCATGGCACTGAAGCCATATAGGTATAAAATAGAGAAGAAGGTAAGTGGTTGGTGCCTCTGCCACAGCAGCATTTACACGCTGCTTATCACAGATCTCAGGTCTTGTCCCAGTGCGGTCTGGGCGCCACACAAGGATCTTTCCAAAAGCCTTTTGGAAAGTCTCCTCTGGAAGAGGCACCCGGGGAGCGTGGCGGCAGTCTGTGCACAGGCGGCGGGTATTTATAGCCTGTGTCTGAATGAGCCTGTACAGATGCAGTTTATCTGGGAGTGTTAGATACTGTCTGCATATTGATGATCACTTGCTAGCAGGATAAAAGGAGAAATGAAGAGAAGACAAACCCGACTGTTTGGTATTTAATGAACTGCTTTGCCGGGCTGTTTGAGGGTATCCTTGGCAGAGCTAGCTGGGTTCCACAGGGAAGACACCCATCTCCCTGCCAGTGGTGGAGCTGAGCTGGATAACCGTGGAGGGAGAAGGCAGGACAGCAGCATGGGCTCTCCTGCTATCTCCTCCTGGGATATGGTATCCCTGCAAAAGCAGCTTTCAGCTGCCACCAGGAGACACAAGTTGCTCCAGCCCTCCTGTATGTCTTCCAGCAACTGCTGTCACAGGGCAATCGGGTTAATAAGGCCAAAGTTAAAAGGGATAAAGCACATAGGGGAAACTGAATGAAACTGGAGCTGCATGAATGACAAAATACCAAAACTTGGCAAACATGTAATATTAACAACGTAAGTTACAACTGAGCTTCTGACCATGCAGCAAAAGGAATAGAAGACAAAGGTAACAAGGAGGAAAAACTGGGGAAGAGGGAGGGCAGAAACAAGGTATTCCTCCACTGGTGTATGCAGCCTTTACCATAATCCACACTGCATCCAGCATCGGGTTACCCACAGAGAACAAATGAGAGAAACTAGATATGTATTTTTCTCTCACAAGGAGCTTTTTGTCTGTCTGTTTCCTTCTATCTTGTTCAGGATGCTGTTGTCTTACACAATAAAAGATGTAATGATTTCACCTGCTTCTAGGTGGAGCAGAAAATCAAGACTATTCACCAGTGAAGTGAACAACAACCTGTGGGACACCACACGAGCAGATGCCCTACAGTGTGCCTAAGGATGGGAGAATCAGGAGCCTTGGGAACTGATTTAAATCAGAACACTTCAATTTATCTGATATTGAGTGGGTTTTACTGAGGGGCTGCCTTCAAAATAGGGATACTTGACATTTTTTTTGCTCTGGAGTGTATTTGCTTAGAAATCTGAAAAAACTGGAAGGCTTGTGGGTAAGGGGAACTGTAGAGAGGTGCAAAGCCCAGTTCTGGGATACTGAATCACAAGCAGAAGTCTGGTCACCAGTAATTGCATTAGTTCTGCGAGAGCGTTTATGAGCATAACGGTTACAATTGCAACACTGGGTATTTGGCACAAATTTGGTTGCATTTCACGAGCAGAAAAGTAACAGCACCATGCTTCTGCAGCGCAAGATGAGTTTGCTCTTTTGTCCCACGCTGAGGTCTAGAGGCTTTTCCTTAGCAAATGAGTGCAGGGGCACTGGCTAGAGTAAATTTGGGAAAGCAGTGGACAGCCTACTGGGTAAAGCTACCACAGTCACATCCCTCACAGGGGAAACGCAGCGCCCGTGACTCGGCAGTGTTTCAGAACTCAGTGACCCTAGATGGTACCAGCCTTCAGCAATACTCTTCTAAACGTGTATCATATGCTGGAATTCTGAAGACAGCGTCTTGATTCAGGAGAAAATAAGATAATTCAACCTTATCCTGAAAACTAGATGAATTGGGTGATACCTACTTCCCCAAACAGTGGTTTTCACAGCCATGGTCCCGTGGCCATGCAAGAGGACTGACAGGATGCACCGCAGCAAGAGTCTCTGCAGACATTTGTTTCATTGCATTTCACTTCTGCTGTCTCTTGGGATGCACTGGGACAATAGTAACTCAAGACAGAGAGTGGGCTTAAAATCTGTGTTTTCTATAGAAGTCGAGAGGGGAAAATAAAATTTAAATAAGGCCCAGCTCCAGCACTCAGGAGACCGGCAACCATCTCAGCTCCCAGTGTGGAAAAGAGCTGTCTCCCACCCACACAGCCAATGATCCTTCAATGCATGCTGCGAGCAGGCTCAGATAAAAAGGGGCTTTCTGGATGAAATCATCACAGGTTTGTGTATAAACACATTCCCTCTGATCCCCAACTGCTCTGGGATCTGCTTCTCTACCATCAGTGCCATTCAAAAGGTGGGCTGGTGAACAGTGATGGGAGACTGAGCTCCTTGGAACAGCCACGCTATCTTTGTCATGTAAGGGTTCAGCAGTTTTGCAGCAGAGGAACTACTACATGCAGCTTTACCCATAGTGTTATTTTAAAAATAAACCAATTGTTGCTCTGGCTTCCCTGCAGCCTTTCTGCTTTGTGCACAGTCTGAAATTTCCATTGGTGCCCTGACCCAGACAGGGGCTTTGAATCAGCTCCGTAGGAAATGGGTCAGTCCAGAACAACCTGGTCTGTTGCTAAAAGCAAGCCTGTACTTCAGGAAACAGACACACACACACACACACACAAAAGAAAAAAAGAAAAAAAAAAAGAAAGAAAGAAAGAAGGAAAGAAAGGGGAAAAAAAAGGCTTTGCTCTAGGCTTTTCTGTGAAATTTGTGGCAAAACTCAAGGAAATTGTGTACATCGCAGGCATTTTAAAAGAAATATTTAACAGTGGAATTTGTGACTCATGGAAATGCATTTTAATAGTTCCTCCCCAGCACAAAGACGGAGGAAAGCATGCAGTCAGGGCAGGTAGTGAGCGGCTGCTGCTGAACTTGGCCACTTCAGCTTCTAATACACTGGAGCGGCAGCAGAAACATGGGTAGCAGGGATCAGAAAACACTGCAACAACTCAAACTAGCAAGGCTGAGAGACCTGAAAATTTGACTCATAAAGGTCTTTTTTTTTATTTTTTTCTTTAAAAAAAAAAAAAAAAAAAAGCTCTGAGACCTTTCACCTTCTGTTTCCTCTGCCTTTTATAAACGTGTATGATCTTCGAGGGACCACTTCCAGTGGTCCTTGTCCCCCCGGGAAGCTGGCAGACTGGTGGGTTGTGCCTCCAGCAGAGCTGGTCCGGGGTGCGCAGAGGGGTGAAGAGATGGGAACGCAAAGGGGTCGGTGGCACCCAGGGCTCCCAGTCCCCAGGGCATGCTGGCTGGTCCCTCCCTCCCAAACGCAGCCTTCAAAAGGCGTGGGTGGGAGGGGGACACACCGGGGGAGGGAAGGGGGACGGGGAGGCTATCTCTCCTCCCCCAAATTTT
>VXBW01000688.1:312831-355033 GCA_013400375.1 Thinocorus orbignyianus | reverse complement strand
TTTTTTTTTTTTTTTTTTTTTTTTTTTTCCCCCCCCCCCCCCCCTTTTTTTTTTTTTTACCTCACCACCCCCCTTCCTCCTCCCAGAGAAGGGGATGTTGGGACTATTCCATCAGTGTGGTATGTCTGTGTAAACATCATTAGCTCCTATGAGCTGACACGCTGGAGATTTTCATTTCTTCTTACAAATCGCTCCCTTCCACAATAAAAATACCACGCATATTAGGCTGGATATGTTTGGAGGGAAGATGGAGATGTTTATTCCCGCTGCCTTTGATCTCTCAAAAAAACAGAAAAATGGTCTCGGCAGAAGAATACCACCGGAGACAGGAGAGAGCGAGGGTCTCCCTGAGGGCAGCTGGGCATGCCCCTGGGCTGCAGCGCAAGCACAGGTCCAGTGGCCTCGCTGCGGGCACCATGCAGTGAGCTGGAGGTGCGAGGTAGCAGCGCTGCCCCAGGACACCATCCCACAGTCCTGCCAGGCCAGCGAGAGGCCCTGGCCATCAGCAACACGCTCCAGAGGAGCCCAGATGGTCCAAGTGAGGCAAGGCTGTTTGTGAAAAATCTCATTTCCAGAGTACATTTGGGAAAAATAGTTATAATTTTTAAATATTTTTTTTCTCCTTAATTTCCAGTCTCTGGGGTGTCTGGCTGCCAGTGGGGTTACTGCACGCAGGGAGCTGTGCACGTGCTTGGCTTGGCCAGGCTCTGAAGAGCAGAGCAGAACTGAGTCCTGCAGAGCCCAGCAGAGCCCGGCAGAGCTGAGCCAAGCGTGCTATCTCCCTTATCTCTGGGAGCAGTCGTGGCAAGCAGGGAGCTCCAGCACAGAAACTTCCCTCATCCACTTCCCCCTTCTGTCTGTTTGGCCTGGCAGCAAGACAGCACTTCAGTAACCAACAGATGTCCACACGTCTTTGGGAGATGTCTTCTCCCAAAGCCCTCTTCATTTTAGTTACCTTGATGCTTTGGTAGGCATCACTTGCTTCCCTCTCCTCAGTTGTTTTTTGGAGGGGAGGAGGCAGCTTGGTGCGGTATTCTTAGCGTAATGACAATAAAACCAGTGAAGTCCCTGCAACTGGTTTCAGCATTGCAGGTTTGGACACAGTCTTTTTTTTTTTTACACAAAACATAAAATGTTGATAATATTAAGGGCAAAGGAGTCTGAGAGAGGCGACTGTTTCAAAACAAGACTTTCTAGTGTGTTGTATTTTCTCCGTTTTCTGCTTTGCCTCGCTGACCAGGAGAAGGCAGCAATCTCCGCATGGCTCACGGGAGTCCTCACAGACCTTTGTGGCAAGACTTCAGCCAATTCTGATAAGCCTTACGTCACAGAGGCAGTTTTGGTCCAGAGACCCACCCAGATCCCAGACTTTCTCTTTTTACTTTAAGTAACGTTTGCTTTCGTCTCTTTCTAGTGGTGTCTGTGACCCAAATTCTACGAACAACCAGATTCTGTGTAGTTAAGGATGTTCACAGAGTCCAAACATGTGGACGCTGGTCCAGACCCTTTTGTTCCCAGCCGTCCCTTCTTGCGTGAGCAGGCAGCCTGGCCCCAGGGCCACTGCGCTGAGAGGTGCCAGTTCAGCTGCTAACACAAAGCTGGCAAACACCAAAGAGCAGGCTCTTCCCATCCTCAAGGCTGATCCCCTTCCAAGAGCATGCATGGCGCTGTGCTGCAGCACAAGCCCATTAGTCAGCGTGCATTGGGTAATCTCTCCTTTTTGTCTGTCAGTGTTTGCTTTTTGTACCTCAAACCTTCTTTCCGTAAATCTCCAGGATGAGGGTGTGAGCAGAAACCCCCTTGCTCCCCGGCCAGTTTCCCCAGTTCGTTGGCTCAGTAGCCCAGTAGGGTTGTGTCAGAGCATTCAGCTCCTTCCTCCCACTCTCTCTTGCTGTGATTAATCACGGAGGGCTCGATCAGGGAGCTCTGCTCATCTGTGATACTGTCTTTTCCCAGGCAAACTGAAGTCGTTTGTATCAAGCGCAAGTCCAGAGGGGCTTCTAGCAGTCCTCCACACATCTATACTTGCGTCAAGTGGAAAATCCATGACTGCAAGATAGCAGGCTGCTACTCTTTCGACTCTACCTATATATCTGAGGTTATTTCATGGCCTGCAAGCTCTCCGTTTTAGAGAGACAGCTGGGTAACTAAGGACAGCATTTTGCTTAATAGGTGTCAAAAGTCAGAGGTCAAACGGAGTTATCATTTTTCCAGTGTCTGAGAATCTAGCTCTCATTCTTTGAATGCGTTTATATGCCATGTGATTGCAGTCGAAGGAATGATAGGCCTGGAGCCCAAATCATGACTAAATAGTGAGGGAGTTGGAATCCACATTTCTCAGCTAGAGGTGAAAAACTAGAGCTTTTAAATCGTCATAGAAAAAAAATGAAGAAAAAAATTAATCAGGCAGAAAAACAATATTATGAATCCAAAGCTTTTTGTGGAATTAATGTAATTTATTTTATCCAAATAAGTAAAACCAGAGATCTCAAAATGTAGTTCTCTAACCGCAGGGGGTGAAGTGACCATTTCCAAGTTTGAAGGATCTGTCCTTATGTGGCTAAACTCATGATTCCTGCGGTACAAGATTTTCCCAGAGGATAAACGTAGTAATTCCAGCATCTCAAAGATATTAATTATGCAGATGATGCTGAAATTACTAGATTGTATGATTTTAAAACATCTGGTTTATAAGACAGGATGATGTCCTTCCCAGCCAGGGCATGCAGAGGGGCTTTACTACCCTGGGTATCGCACATCCAGTGCTGGTGTCAGACTGTTCAGCCCACAGGCTGACCGCTCTTGCAGCAATGATAAGATGTCAGTTTTTCCATGCTGATCATCCATGAATGACATTGTCCAGAAACAATGTGCCCCCATTTCTATCACCGGAGCTGCCTGAGTATATCTAAAAATTATCTTGACTAAATAAAAAGGTGTGTTACCTGTGTTCATCTTTTTTCTTTTGGCTTCTGCATTTATTCAATATTAATAGTTTAACAGATAGTTAATTAGTACAAGTCTATACTGAAACAGTAATTTTTTTAAGATGGTACTGGTAGAAAGGCAATTTTAAATTCACATATGCTGACAATCACATGAAAATAAGGCAGTAATACTTAGTTTTTCCTAACCTGGTCTCAGTGAAATGAGCTGTAACTCTCTAGTCAGAACTAATAAGATCTAATCTTGGGTGTGCAGTAGAATCACATATAAGCAACTGTTTGTTAACAGTCGTACAGTCAAAAGTTTCTTAAAATCATACAGAAACTAATTTTGAACAAAGGCTCTTCACAAAATCTCATAACTTGTTTGCTGACAGCTCACAAACAGAATAAACCAGGCCCTCTAGATAAATTATTTGCAATGAACTCTTTTCTCGGATCTAGTTCTCCTCCTCCTTCTCAAGCAGTATTTTTAAAGTGAACAGTCACAGATTACTTGGATTTTCAGCTCCAGAGATTTGAAGGAGAAAGAGTTCACAAAAATGAGTGCTTTCCCCCTGCCATTAATTTTGTACAGTAATGTGAATTCCAGTATAACATGAACATGCTTGCTCTAAATTACGATTGAACAGGGCTCGTCAGGCAGAGCATCTATCACTTTTGTCCCCAAATTAGGAACCACTGGCTGTTTTTCCTGAAAAGGTCACAATTGTGAACTCTACAGGCACTGGAAAGTCTTGTGGGCAGACTTATTGTGCTGTCCACAAAGCAAATTATAAAGAACTAAGAAGGCTTTTCCCCAGGCTAGATACCAGCACATAGCTTAAGGGATACAAAAATTATGGAGCATTCAAAAATTAAAATGGAACATTTTAAATGTGATTTTTTTTTTAAATTGTGTGAATGTATGTCAAATATGAAAAAACTTTGTATGGATACATGAAAAACTACAAACTTTTGTTTAGAGAGTTGCCTTCTAGTGACACATTTTGTTACACCAGATGTCAGCTGCTGAGGGGCTGTAGTACCATTTTTCCTTTGTACATGCTTTGAAACCTTTGGTAATTGCAAAATCACCAGCTATCTCGAGGTTTGCTGCATGTATATTTTATTTTCATGTTTCCTGATTACAGTTACATAAACTGTTTAGTTTCAGGATATTTCTTCTTGACACTAAGCTGTTCAATATAACTCCTGGTTTTGAACTGCCTTTCACATTGTTGTGAGTATTTTATACTGGCCCAACAAAAGCCCAGTTTTACCCAAGTGAGCAGTCCCTCTGGCTTCACTAAGATTTGGTAAGACAAACTGCTGAACATCCCCACCGTTGCCAGCTGTGCCTATGCTGAGACCCCACCACCCTCACCTTCCTTTGTGTTGCTTCACCTCCAGTCCCACAAAGCCAAATCATCTACTGTTTAGCAGCTTGCTTGGCATGGCAAAATCAGTGAGAGCATTTATTTATGGACAGAAAACCTCTGCCTTTCCCATGGCCCTGGATATTCTGATCTCATGTTTCTCCAGAATGCCCAAACTTTTGTGTATCTACAGTCTGACAGCCAGATATGGGTAATCCCACAGCTGTGGAGTCAGCAGAGGGAGCCTAGGACAGTGCCAACCTCAGCAGCACCATCATAGATGTCTAGGTGCCATGGGAGGTACAAATGTCACTAAGAAATAAGGACTGAAGGCCTGACTTGGGAGCAGCCAAAAGTGGCTAGAAGAAGAAGAGGCTGAGGGGAGACCTCATTGCCCTCTACAACTATCGGAAAGGAGGTTGTAGAGAGGCGAGTGCTGGCCTTTTCTCCCAAGTGAATAATGACAGGACCAGAAGAAATGGTCTGAAGTTGCGACAGGGGAGGTTTGGACTAGATATTGGGAAGAATTACTTTACTGAAGGAGTGGTTGGGCACTGGAACAGCCTGCCCAGGGAGGTAGTTGAGTTACCATCCCTGGAGGTATTTAGGAAATGTGTAGATGTGGCACTTCAGGGCATGCTCTAGTGGCCGAGATTGTGTGTGTGTATGATTGGACTCGATGATCTCAGGGATCCTTTCCAACCATGAAGATTCTGTGATTCTGTGAAATGTGTGCTTTGAGTTCTCCAAGATGCTAATTCATTCCTAGGAGGGAAAGGGACAAAACAATTCAAACTATGTATAGAATTTAAGGCCAGAAGAAACCACATAGCAAGGCATTTTTAGCCTATAAAATACATAACATCATCAGCTGCAATCAGCACCTTATGGCCTTTTATATCATTGAAATCGCATCACTGCATTGTGTTTACTCAGCAGGTATCAAATGCAAGCCTTAGGAATATGGTGCAGCGTATCTCATTCGTAGGTAAAATACCTCAAATAATAGGGAGAGAAAAATCGCACTTTTCCAAACCTGCCTACTAACACCTCAGAGCAGCATCTGAGAACATCTATTTCCCCATTATATGGTGATAACTGGTACTTTTTTCTTGGGCAGGCATCTCTCAAGCACCTAGAAAAATGGCTGCTGGCTGCTTCCCTTGGCGTGTGGGCCATACATGTGCTCTGTGACAGCCCCAGGCAGCACTGCACCCATCAGCACTCTGATCTGAAAGACATCTCTGGGTGGAGAGGTGTGACCTCTGATTTCACTGCACTGCCAGAGGTGGTAAATTACTCACTGAAACTGCCCCTCCCCTCCCAGATGTTATAGCCAGTGTGTGGAGCATCGCTCAGTGATCACCCTTCCTCTCCCAAACTCCTCAAACTCCTCTTCTATTTCTGTGCAAAATTATTTCCCTCACATCGAAAGCTGTTCTAGCATTTTAACTAGATAAAGGGTTTTCACTCTACCATGGAAAGGAGGTAGATGCTGTATGCCACTCAGAGGTGATGTCTGGTCCCATTGAGACAGCAGGTAGTCCAGGCAGCAGAACAAACCTTCAGCCCCGGGAAGCAGGAAAACACTCCAGAATTGGCTCTGGGGCTGTTTTCTACCAAACTGAAAGCTCACCTCACTGCTTCATGGCATAGCTCTTAAGTCTCAAAGTCCCTTGCTCATAAGGCAAGTCGGCAAAAAGTGATGTCTGATAGAAGCATGGCACACCGCTGCTTCCCTGCATGATGTGCCAGAACTGACAAGTTTAGACTTAAACTCAGTTTTCACTCACTTTCAATGACTTCCAGTGCTTTTAATGACTGTTTGTTCAATTTGAACTCATCGTTCTGTGGGTTTTCATTTAGAGAAACACAAAAATGACTCTTTCAGGGGGAACGGAATAGATGGCATTACAAACTGCACTACAGGACGGTGCATCGCAGCCACTTTTTTCCCCTCTTGCATCAGCTTCTCTCCATGCTCTCCAAGATGGCAACTTAATGCTTGTTAAAATATTATTTCCTGGATGGTTCCAGATGTTGCTTCCCGGGTGAAGAAATACGAAAATAAATGGAAAACACTTCTTTAAAAAAAACAAACAACCCTTTCAGGCAAACAAACACTAAAATCTGCCACATTTGATTACTAAGACAATGGCAAAGTAAATTAAACAAAATTATATGCTTGATTTTAAGCCAAAAAGTAGTGCTGTAGAAGGACTGCAAAGCATAAAACAACAGTATCTCATTCTGTATCAGTGAAGTTCAGGTCTATGTGGATTCTTCTCAAGGGGTATGCATTGCTGCTGCAGTTAGGACAGATTTTTTGGTTTACAGCAGAGCCCAGGAAATAGTCCGCCATCATAAGTTTTTTTAAATTCTCCCAAACAATTTTATTGCGAGTACAATACAACCTTGAAAGGAGTCCGGGAAGATACGTGAATGTCCAGTTCTCAAAACAAGATTTCAACATGCGTCACGTCCCTCCTTGGATTATTTTGGCCAAGGGTGACAGGATCATCTAGAATTCCAGGTTACAGTTCATTAGTCCATGACAGCTAGATTATCACTGTCTGCAAGTGGGGCAGTTCTGACCATACACATGAGGATCATTTAAACATTTCCTAGGATACTTATCCTGATGCAA
Organism: Thinocorus orbignyianus; assembly: GCA_013400375.1. NCBI lineage: Eukaryota > Metazoa > Chordata > Aves > Ciconiiformes > Thinocoridae > Thinocorus > Thinocorus orbignyianus. Next base: position 348,083 of record VXBW01000688.1, on the reverse strand, counting down.
TTTTTTGTGCCTCTGAACAAGAATAGAAGCAATTAGTCCTGAGCTGTAGGTGTAATCAGCTAGCCAAGCACCTGACAACTTATAAATGATAAATTATGCCTCAAATACAGAATTTCAGATGTGCAAGAGAGGGTCCTTTCAAGTCAGGATCCTCAGAAATGCACTTTCAGATAGAGCTGGGCTATTTCATACTCTCTTGGGTTTGTGCTAGGCTAGGGAATCAGATCGGGGAAAAGAAAAAAAAAAAAAAAAAAAAAAAAAAAGAATTGCTCTAAAATCATCCTGAGTGAGTGAAACAAATTATCAAGAGCCTGGGTGATTAGTCATAGGAATGCTTTACTGTGGGAAATGGTGAATGCTCCAAAGCTTGATGTCATCAGATCAAGGCTGGACATCTTTCAGGAAGGCTGTGTGTCAGACAAGAGAAGTTATTGAGCTCAGCTTGTGATTATTTGTACATCAGGAGTGGAAATGGCTGACAAGGAACCTGAAAACGTGATGAAAATCTGTGAAAGCAGGTTAGTGGGTTCCTTATTTCATCTCCCAGTGTAATAGAATGATTCTGGGCTCAGAAATGAATTGAGTGTTGCCTGAAGAGTGGCTGAGTCAGTACAGCTATCAACTCCCTCTCTCAGCGCTGCATTGGCTCCGTAGTGCTGACAGCAGTAAAAAACTTGTTTATTGATTGTCAATGAAGTATGACTTGAATATGCAGTCTTCAAACAGTTAGAAGAGGAAAAAGATGATTTTACATCATCATCAGTCTGACTATTACCACGTGTAGCTGCTCTGAGCTGATGCAATTATCTCTTCTGTTGTTGTTAAAGTTTGGGGGTTTTATAAGGAAAATTACTCCCATATTAGAAGAATTAAATATCATCCTGGAAAAGAAAATGTTGACTCAGATAAGGAAAAGGACTGCTGGAAGCATCACAGAAAGTAAATTCTGCTTTTTATTTAACTCTTTCTTCCACATTCCTATGGGAAATATGCAAAAGATGAGATACAAAAATGTGCACAAAATGCAGAAACTGAAAAAAGTGAAAAGAGAAAAAAGAAGTGATGTATGTCACCGAAAAAATGCCCTGAAATGTTGGAAGAAAGGAATATTTTACTTCCCATTCTCCTCAGGCATTATCCTGCAAAGACAATACAAAACCATTTCAGACTGTTTTGACGATTACTTTGTAGGATCGATCCCCATGCAGAAAGCCAAAACAACGTCTATGTCTCCAATAAGACACAACAAGTCCTATTTTGAAGGCAACCTTTTGCAAAGGATTAATTCAACCTTTTAAATAGATGCAGGCAGCCCTATCTAAGATGAACCAGACACTATAGTGCTGTCTTAGCAGCAATGCTATGGCTGAAGATGCTTTTCCTAATTTTGGGTACTTATCACGGGTCTGATTAAGGGCCCATTGTGCTAGGTATAGGGCAAACCAGACCTGCTTTGCTTGCAGGTTTTACACTTATAAAGTGGATAAGTTTTATGTATGTGGAATGTATGGAAGAAGGACATTTGTCTTTTACGTCCTTTTCTGTAAGAGCAGGGCAGTCAGTATTCAATGACAGAATAAAAAGCCACAGAGTTAGACAATAGGCAACACATGGATTTTGTTTTAGCTGCTGTAACTCCAAAACTGCATTTCAGAAGTTTCTGAATTCTCCCAGACTTAGGGGTTCACACTGACAAATGTGCTTGGCACATGGCACAAAATGTGATTTACAGTCACACCTCTGTTACCAGATCTCCAAGCACACCAGCTATCAAAGGTTGACACATGTCTTTATTTCATAGAATCATAGAATGGTTAGAGTTGGAAGGGACCTTAAAGATTACTGAGTTCCAACCCCCCTGCCACGGGCAGGGACACTTCTACTTCCCACTAGTGCAGTCATTTGAACCAGAACGTACTTTTACTGTATATGGCAGGTCTTCCACCAACTTTGGACTTGCTTTATAATGATGGAAAAGGCCAGGAAAAGTGCAGAATGATAAATAGTTGGATCCCTGTAGGTTTAGGTTACATGAGCAAGGCATACCCCAGGGCTCTGCCCCACTGAAAGAAGTGGCCCAGGCTTTTGTGGTCAAAAGCAGGGGAGCTGCATGGGCTGTCTGACTTCAGAGAGAGGAACTCACCATATGCACTAGAAGCATTCAGAGTAATACACAACTGTCGCAGTAGGCCAAATTGCCAGGGGCATGTAGCATCTATGTCCACTCCAGGGAAGATTTAATGTACCTGTTGATTCTCGAAAGTCCCAAACTAGTCCTTTTTCACTGCTTTAAAGCACATTGTGAAAGCCCATAGGACTGCCCATACTTCTCAGATTGTGTGTTTTCTCCATGGGCTTTTCAGATTCCGCCATCACCTCTGCCCCAAAGAGGTTACCTGTTAGGCAGATGCCTGAATACAGGGGCAGGGTCTGTTTCATCTCCCATGTATTGCCTCAGGTGGTTCTACATTCTCAAAGGGGCATTTGTGGATGAACTGGACTTTCACAGACCACATTCATTCATGGGGTTTTTGAGACTTTGTATGCCTACATGGAATCAAAAAACTCAAAATCCAGGGTCCAATTATCCTTCCATGGCCAGAAAATGCATCCCCATCCTTGGAAATGTGTGTGTAGTTCCCAACACATTCAATGGATGTTGAACGAGAGCTGCACAACGGAGCCCCTTTTGAGAGGCTTGTACAGAGGAAGGTCAGGGTGTAGCTTGCTGTTAGCACTCTCCTAAACCCATTTTTCTCTTTTCTTTTTTTCAGTATTTCTCCTCCCACACCTTTGCCCTCTTTGCTTTCTGAACTCTCACAGATATTTAAACATTGGCTTTGGTACTGAAACTGGGCCCTGATCTGATGTGAAAAAGAAGGGAAACCTTCTGAAGGAATAACCTAAATGTAACACCGGATAAATTAAAAGTGCTCTCTGCTGTCATTCAGCAAAGCCATGTGCAGACAGAGAAGTTTCACAGCTATTAAAAAAAAATGTGCTATTCAGTGCAAACTTGCCATCTGGCTCCTAGTGCTGGATTCCACTACAGTGTGCTTCTTGAGATTACACTCATCTGCCAGCCTCCCCCTCGCCTCCCAAGGCACTTAGGAAGACTCTTCTGGGAATAGAAAGTGAATTATTTTATCCCAATCACCATGCAGCTAACTATACATGGTAATTAAGCAAAGAGACATTCTCCTTCTGTCATTGGAGGCAAAGGTTTTCTTGCTAGTCATAAATAATGAGTGCTCTTCAGGAAGATGAAAAGATATTTACTGAATAAACTGGTATACTTGTTATCACGCTGATGACCAGGCAAAGATAACCAAGTATTAAAATAGAAATCAAGGGAAAAATATTCAAAGCTGAGTATTCTTATTCCATTTTTAATGGATACAGTTGTTTCAAATGATCACAGGCATCTTTGAGCACAGAAGAGAGGGGTAACGTTTATCTCTGATTTAAATAGCCATGAAGCCAGCAAAGTCCACCAGGAATGAATGTGGTTTGCTAGGAGACCTCCCCTCCTATAGACAAGGGGGTAACTTTATCAATCCCAGTGGCCTCAGTAAATAGTGTCTTCCATATAAATGTTTGCAGGATGAGTCCCCAAGAGCTGGCAAGGTGGGGAGCTTTTCCATGGAGTTCCCATTGTTGTCTGGGAAATATTAACATTCAGGCAGAAGAAAGTGCTCTTGCTTGTACCAAGCACCTCTGACTTCAACTGTGGGAGACCTGCAAAATGCAAACCTCCCCAAGGGCACCCACTCACTTGGAAACTGCCCTCTCCTGTCTGCAGTCCCAGATGACTCACGCTCTCCTCACACCCTCTCTGCTGCTGGCCCCAGTACTCCCTTCAGGCTCCCTCCAGTTTGCTGAGCTAGAAATCTCCAACAGCACAGCACAATTCATGCAGTTCTGACCCCAAATCTGAAGCCCAAACTCTTCTTTTTTTCTGACCTAAAAGTTTAGTTCCCTCCTGACTCAAATGCACCCAGTCTTTTTTTAGCATGCCTTTGAAAAGCTTTGATAATTTTCATTCACCTGCAACTCTTGTCTCAATGTCAGGACTGCCAGCTCTAGATGACAGCAATTATCATGAGGCATTCACTCCCATCTCTGTCCCACTCTGTGGTCATGACGCATACTTAAATAATATAATGAGCTCTTCATTTAGTGCTTTGGTTTTGGAGCCTTAGAATGAACTGAAGTTATGCTTCTAGGTCCTTAAGAAAACAAACAAGCCCAAAGCAAAGAAATCAGAGATTCTGAGAAGTTCTCAGGACTCCTGGAGCTTAGCATTGAGTTAACCATTCGGTTAACAGGAAATTTGAAATTCCTCCTTGGTTCGACTGCTTCCCCTTCAAACTTAAAAATACATCATGATTCAGGCTCCCATCTTCAGTCTGAAATGTGATGACTCCCTCTTGCTTTGCTGGGGACCTTCCAAAGTTTTCTGGATGTAAAATTTCTTATGCATCACTCCTAAAGGAGTTATTCCCTACTGAGTCCTAAACTCTTGCTTGGGTTCCCAATTGGCTCGGCTTCTTGCTCCTGAGACCAAATTTATCTTATCTCATATATAGAGGTCTCTACTGACTCCTGCTCATTGGTTTCTTTTCCTCAAACACTGACACTCCCCCATGGTTTTGTACTCCTCAGTCTGCCAAGTAATATATAGCATGTTATTCATAACTGCATAAATGTGTTTGATAGACCAGTTCATTCAATATCCTTGGTCCTGCTGATGTCACAGACCTGGTAGTTTGTCAGACAAACAGTCTTCCATTTGCCAAGACTTTAATGTCTAATGATTAAAAATGTATTAGGAGAACTAAATAGCCTCATATCTTACTGAAACTCCTCCCTATCTGGAGGATACAGGGTTTTATGGCTTCACACCAGCTGTGATTTTGGTTCCTGACAAAATAAACTGCCAGAATGTGTCCATTGTGTTAGCTTAGTGTGTTTCTAAGCTCATTCTCAACAGCAGATTCAACCACCCTCAGCACTCTGGGTCTTCAAGATTATGCTAAGAAACCACCTACTTCCAAAGTCTGCAACAGAGAGAGTCCAAGTCTGCTTGATGTGTTAAGGCTGGACTTACCCCTTTCTCAGACAGCCTAGCTCCACCAAGCTTTACAGCCTAATCCTCCAGCCCATGGCTTGGCCCCAGCTGCTGCCAAGCCCAGCAAAAATGCAGTGACAAGGAGTGGACCCAGGCTACAGACAGCAACAAGAATGAAAAGCGAGTGGGTATCACAAGCTCTGACTCCTGCTGAAGTCTACCCTCACCACTTCTACAGCTGGCACCTTTCAGTGTCCCTTAGCTAGCTGTCAGCATTGCTCTTTTGGTGATATCCCTGCCTACATGACTATGTTGGGGTAGAGCAGAAATTTAGTGCAGAAACTAGTCTGCTGATAGACCAAACTTGGCTCTAGTCTGGTGCCCTATGATTCACTCCCACACTATTGTTGCCTATTAATAATATGCTTTTTCCAAGACACAGAAAATGAATTACTCATAGATAAGACACTGAAAATAAAATCTTGTCAACACTGTATATTTAGAAAGTGACTGTGGGACAAATCCAGGTCAATCCTCCATTCAGTATAGAGTTAACACCTGAAAGGATTTGCTTGCTGCAGGGGACAGTACCCAGAAGTACTCACCACCTTTTCCTCTTGCCGTACACTGGCTATCTGGACTCATGGCTGCAACTTCATATGTAATTCCACAACGTGGAGAACAAATCAGACAAGTGAGATAATGGAAAAGACATTTGCAACATTTTTGATGTTTTCATTGTGCCCATGAACAGAAGTTTCCTGCCATAAGCTGGGAGTTTCAGAAGTTTACTGAAGCCTTCCTGGTCTTCTGCTCACCTCTCTTCCTTCCTCCACTGCTTTCATGCTCCTCCTCTTCTCCTGTGAGAGGACAGAAAGGGGAGCGGGACTTACGCATCTTTAGAACTGTATGTCCACTGAACTGGTGATTTTCCCCAAGGTGCGTATAAGGCCTGCATTTTAAGTGCAACATATAGGGGACTGTTCTAGTGATGTCTCATGAGTTGTATTTCAGAGTTTTCAAGACTGAAAATAATGGGTTGGAAACTAATGGATGTGATAAAACAAAGTATGTATATGCCCCAGAAATCAGCTCCTGGTACTTATTCTTGCAGAAATCAGAAATGACCAGTCTGTATCTTCCATCATTCTGCTTCATATCTTGTTCTCCAGTCTATGAAAGATCCTGCTTTACGTAGCGCCATGCTTCTAGTCCCATAGAGTCTTTTGGACATCAGATTATGGACCCTGAGTGTGGTTTCAGCTGCTAACAACTTGCAATTTTCCACTAGGTAGTCAACACTTCCAAGGTTTTGCTTAACAGAACAGTTTAAGATGGTCTTTCACATCTTTCCTTGCCTTTCAGTACTGGTGGATGATGAAGCCCTGAGTCATTTTCAGTCAGTCTGTACATGGTATCTCCATCATTTGCCCTTAAAAACCCCACAGTGAATGGGTGCATCATGGAACCCACCTCACCAGCAGAGTGAAGCACCAATGTTTTGATCCTGGATGTCAGAATTCGGTGTTTGAAAAGTCTGGGGGCCTGGTCAGGTATTTCTGTGAGGTGAAGAAATACTACTCACAAAGTTATTGACAAAGACAGCTTTTCAGTGGGGTCTAGAATTCTTATCAGAATCCTTGCCAGGCACCACAACTTTGTTTATTTCAATCTCCCCCAAGGTGGAAAACGATCCAAATTCACCTGTTCTCTACTAACTTTTGAAACATGCTGAGCTGTGTCAAGGATAAAAACTGAATTTCTGAAAAGGCTCAGATCTGCATGAAACTTATGCATGAGGACAAAGGGCACATGGGCAGTGGTAGTGGCCATACTGGTAGATTTTTCTAGATTTTTCTATTTACAGGAGTTTCCAGACTGTTGCTGTCAAATGTTGAAGTAGAAAGTAAGGGCAGACAAAGCTAATGTCTCATCACCATCAGGAAGTCCTTGCATCTCCTTTCCCTTCTGTTCACAGAATTATATAGTAAATTTGAGGCTGTCAAGGAGCTGAAAGTCATCTACTTCCAAGTGGTTGCTCAGATCTTGAGTGTCTCAGACTACGGCAACATGATGGGTCAACTTCAGAGTCATCGTTAAGATATTAGATGGGCTGACTACTCAAATCACAGCTGAATCTCCAACTATAAAGTGAGTCCTGCCTCTCCTCACTCCACAGCCTGCCCATCCGTTGTGGTGTATGGTAAACTTTGCACACAGAAAGCCCATCAGCAACAACCAACATCTCTCTGCTCCTGACTTTCTCTGCTCCTGATGCCTTTCAGCATCCCATTTCTTCCTTTCAGCATCCCATTTCTTCCTTTCAGCATGCACGATGGTGACTGATCACGACCTCACTAAACCCGAATATCCTGAATAAATACATGGCTTCCAGATTAAGCAGTACAGCTTGCTGTCACATATAGTTGTTCCCTAAATCTTCTTCTTACATCCTCTTGTTTTACTGAGGACAACTGATCACTCTATTGGTTTGGCCCTAGGTATAAATCCTCCTGGCACATCCCACATCATTAATACCCAATGTTAATAGGCATTTTTCAAGCATCTTTTCAGGAACTATCAAGATAGGTGGTGGTCTACTCAGCAAACCGCGTTACATCAGTACCATTGCATAGATTCCCTATTTACATGATGAGAGATTGATGGTGTTTTGACATTATGGATTGTCATCGTGACAGCACCTAACAACGACAGCTTGGTTTATCTCCCAAATGATTTACAGACATTAATTTCAGCATCATACAAGAATGATGTGCTGTGTTTACCAGAAAATGTGAAGAATTCTTTTAAGATCAACATATTAAGAGTAACAGATTTCTTAGGAAACAACTGCAGAGTGTAATAAGAGGAGTGTTTCTGACAGAAATGCAACCCCTGGCTGTTGTGTCCATAGAAAGCAATGGAGCAAGGCTGGGAATCTGTTTATTTACAAGTGATGTGTCTTTCCAGTAACAGTGGGAACACTCTGACTTAAAAATAAAAAATACACACAGAGACACCTTACTGGAATGCATTTTAATTTAACTTGAGCTAGACTGGGAATTCATTCCCACTGCCTCTTTGATGTGGCAATAGGCAAGTGAAAGAATGTTCACAGTTTATGCATTCATCTCTGGGAGAGGCAACCCTGGATTCCTTGTAAAAAAAAAGGTCTATTTATGCAGTGGGAAATCCTTTTTCTCCAAACTGCTATTAAATTTTCTTTGCCTGGATTTTCTGCCCATCTTATGCACCCAAAGGTCTAATGTATACAGAGACTGGAGGCACTTTCACCTACCTATGGCCATTTATATCCGTGCGCAATATCAGCTCCAGATGCTGAACCTGGGTGCTTTGGGAGGAAAGGAGGTGCAAACCTTGTGCTTATAAACTGAGAGGGAAGGGACAGCCAGGACAATCACAAAAAACCAAGTCATACTAGGGACACTCACTTTTCATAAGTGGATATGAGCTGCTTCTATGACAGGATTATTACTGGAGAACTTACTTGAGAAGTTAAGACCTAGAGCTGCAAAGGTATTGAGACATCTACCTGCCTCTTCCATATCTGTGCTGCCCTCACAGACTCTGTTGCATTCCAGCTGTTGCCAAACCCTGTAGATGTCTGAATCCTTTAGATGCCTTGACATCCCCCAGGTCCCTTGTCTTGTTCCATTTCAGGTGACACCAAAGCACCTTCACGAAAAAGCCGTCCTACAAAAATCTCCAGGAAATTGCTGGTGACTTCTGTGCATCCATTCACACTAGCCATCCTCCTCCCTCCAGTTCTATTTCACAGGCTGAAAAACAGGGATGTCCTGTGCAAGCAGCTGACCAGGACTAATCTGCAGCAGAATTTCTGCCTTGGGAACTCAAGATGGGGGAGCTGGCCATCTCTGACCAAGTAAACTACATCACACACTTATGTGGCTTCTTGCTTCATTTCACTCTTTGTTTGGTCCATACTCAAGTCTGTTCTTAAAACTCCTTATTGCACATGTGCATGCCCCCTTTTATTACAGAAGGACACTGGGCACTGATTCATGACTCTAGGGTTAAAGGAGAGACGCTGTAGTGCTCATGAATCTGCACCAGTTCCCTTTGTTTTCATGTCATCCAATGCACAGACCTTACTTTTTACACCTGATGTGACACTTTAAATTGGTGGCAATCTACTTGTCCAGTGGCAGGGAAAGTCTGAGATCGTCCATGGTTGCCTGCCCTGACCTCCGTCCCTTGAGCCCACGTGCTATAGACCCAACATGTTGTGGAAGCATTGCCCTTACCCTGTGCACACGGTAGGGCACAGGCATCTCCTTCTTGCCTGAAGCCCAAGTTGTTGCCTGGATCTGAGGAGCACTCAAGGAAAGAAAGGTGGCAGGAACAAGGTGGTCTTGTCTTTCTCAAAATCTCCTGGGGTCTAAGTGAGGAGCGGGTGTGTATTAACAGCCCATGTTCACGTAGAAAACCTATTTTATCATGCCCAGATATGGCTGATAGTTACCCGGAGGGATGTCTGATAAGATGACATTGTGGTCTCTTCAGAGCAATGACCCAAATACCCTGCCTTACAGCAGCCCACCTGAACACCTCATGCAGCATGCGCAAGAACCATTTTTTAACACTGCCTTTGCCCTCAACTCTTGGTGCTACTTCAGATTACCTAAAGAACCTGACTGGCAAACCTGGTACAAGAGAAAGAAAATAGAGTAGTTTCAAAGCTTACAACAGAACCAAGTTTAACCCAATTGTGTCTTCTGGTAGAGGCAAGGAGATGCTTTGTTCAATGTGTTGCTTTTCTATGTGACTTCCTCCCTCCGTCCCAGGCTGCTCCATTAGTTTCTTTGTCTGAAAAAGCTGAGATAGAGTGAGGGGATTTCAGGTTTCTGCTCAGTGGACTCTCAGTGACCTCCAGCTGCTCTCTGGTGTTTTGGTGAGAGGCTGATGGTTCCAAGGTACTAACTGATCCTTCTGAACCAGAGCCCAATGCCTTACTTCCACAGGGGAGCACTCAGGCTGTGATACTGCCCAGGGGTGAAAGTGACAGAGGAGGACAGTAAAACCCTGCAGTTTCATCATAGGTAGAACAGGGGGAAAAAATGGGGATAAAAGAACTCCTCCAATGTTCCATCTTCAAGTTCTCACTACTACCAATAAATTATTAACCTCAATGATTACAGTAATATTTAAAAGAGTGCACTAAAGCAGTAAAGATGGGCTAGTTGTTGAAGTCCCATTTCCTCATTGCACATTCCCTCCTTTCCCCCGTGCCAGCCCTGCTCCGCAGAGGACTGAGCTCCTGGTGGAACCCTTCGGTGCGCACACGCAGGAAGGGAGGTCAGGCTTGTTTTGGCAGTTCCAGCGGCACTTATCCCAGATAGCAGCTGAATTTTATCAGTTGGTTTAGCCTTTGGTCTGCCAGAGACAAACTATTATTTCACTCCTCTTTAAAAAAAAATAATACTCGCCTTTAAGGAAAAACGGGTGGCGGGTTGGAGGGAGGGAGGGATGGAGGGATGGATGGAGGGATGGAGGGAGGAGGAGGAGGAGGAGCGGTGCCGGGAGATGTCGCCGCATCCAGCGCTGAGCCCTGCGGCGAGCGCCCTCGTGTGCCGGCCGCCCCGCACCGCCCCGCACCGCGCCCCGCGGACCCCGCCGCTCGGCAATTTCGGGTGTCCCGTGTCTGTCTCCCTTGCTCCCTCGGCGAAGGGGGAAGTCTGAGGAAGGAGCCCCTCGACAGGTCTTCCCGATGGGAGGAGGTTGGCATCTGCTCCCTGCGAAGCGGGGTGTTGTCTGGTGTCATCGATCAGTGTCTGGGTGGAGAAAATAAAATTTCATGGATAAAGGCAAAATAAAGCATTAATAAAGTCAGCTCTCCCTTCAGGGCTGGGGAATAAACCTAAGAGTATCTCGCTCTACTGTCCAGCTCCTAACTAACTAACTAGTAGAGACGGGGAGGAACTCTTCATAGTGCAGTGATAGCACAAGGGATAACAGTTTTAAACTGAAAGAGGGGAGATCTAGATTAGATACTAGGAAGAAACTCTTTACTATAAGAATAGTGAGGCACTGGAACAGGTTGCCCAAAAAAGTTGTGGATGCCCCATCCCTGGAAGTGTTCAAGGCCAGGCTGGATGGGGCTTTGGGCAACCTGATCGAGTGGGAGGTGTCCCTGCCCATGGCAGGGGTGTTGGAATTCGATGACCTTTAAGGTCCCTTCCAACTCTGGCCATTCTATGATTCTAGGAGTGGGCTTAATGGTTTAATTTAGTTAGAGTAAATTTCAACTTCGTTCATCCCTCAGCCACAGTCTTGTCAGTGCTGGTGGCATTGTTTGCAGAATAAGAATACAAATAGTGATTATTCTCCTAGGCTCATTTGAATTTGTTCACCTTGAACAAAGTTTCTCCCATCTGAGCATAGACGACCCAGCAGAAAAAGGTATGAATTTTTTCTAGCAGAAAAAGGTATGATTTTTTTTTTTCTTATTAGCAACTTTTATACTAAAATCACAGCAAGGCAAACACAAACCCCAGATACGAAATATAAATAACAAACAATGCCCAGATTAGAAACTTTCTAGAGATTACATTAGAACCTGGAACAGGGCCCCTGACTCTTGTCAAAGAAGTGTTATCTTGAGATTGTCAATGCATGCTTCAGGGTAAGAGTGACTTTGTCCCCAGAGACCTACAGGAACATAACAAGTGACATCAGTCATATTTTGGAGACTGCAGAGCCTAGTGTCACTAATGTCAACTAAATCTCTGTACATGTCTCTCTTCAAAGAGTCATTCCTGAAGTGCTGAAAGGTGAGGGGGGCTAACTAAGTCAATTAAAGAAACATTTACTAAGTAGGGGAAGGACACGATGATCTACAGACCAGGTATATAGCGATCTATTTTCTTTTCTTTTAGTTTCCATCAAGGCCAAAGTGGGTGGGAAAAAATGCCTCTCTACCAGAGGTAAGACATTAGCTGACGAAAGGCAGGAGGCTTATGCCGCAGCAATGACTATTTCTTTTTCCCCTAGAGCTGATGTTCTGTCTGTTCCACCTCGGCATTCCTTGCAAAGCCAGAGACAACACGCCAGTCTGCCCAAACACAAAAATAAAACGCCGGACAGGCTTCTTTGGGAAAAACGAAGTTACATGTGAAAGAGGAATTGCAACTGGAATTTACAGGAATGCTAGCAGTCATCCCATCAGGTCCAATCCTGATCCGACTTGCTTTATTGTAAATAAAGAGCAGTCCCAGTGACATGCCAGCTATGGCAGCTCCTTATTAGGCCCTTTATTCATAAGTCTGAGCTCTTCAGAAATAATTAAGTGGAGAGACATTTTACGGTATTGAAAACAAACCTTTGTATTTTCTTGGTGAAACCAGTGTTTTTCCTTTCGCAGAAGCTGACTCATGTAGAAAGTATCCACAAAGGAATCATGCAAATATACGTAGGGATACAAATAGACTGGGCTTTGTCAATCAGTCCCCTGCCAGTTATGGACAGGACAATATTCTGCCTTGGTGTAAGTTGATGGTGTAGTTTTGAGTACCATGGATGGATGAAGGCAGAGGTGTTCTTGCAGGTCCAGCCAAAGCAGTTAAAGGAACAAGCCATCAGCTGCTGCCCCTGCACTGGAGATTACAGCTTTCCAGCAAGGTCTGATCACACAAATGGAAACCACATCCGAGCAAAGCCAACAGCTTGGTAACACATTCTGTAACAGCTCAAAGTGACTTCACTGAAGCTGATTAGCTCACCATTTCGGTTCATTTGGCTCAGCTGAGGACATGGTAAACTCCCACCCAAATTCACTCACAGAGGGGAGATAGGCAGTAACATCTAAAATTAGGAAAACCCCTTTCTAAAAAGATCATGAGTCTGAGCTCTAAGGAAAGAATTTGCACACAACATCCTTATCTGGGATCTGAGTTCAAGGCTGCTTGTATCTTGGGTGTTGGTTCAGTTCATTATGGAGATAAGTCCAAGCTGTGAAGTTTGAATCTGGACCAAATTTCTCCATGGTTTGAAAGTTTGGCTCCATCATTTTGGAAAGGGCCTGTCACTGCTACTAGGTCCTTTAACCTGAACAGCAGATATAGATAATAAAAACGGAAATTAACATTAGGAAGTCACCAAAACTGCATCAGGCTGAAGCCCCAACACTTTCCAGAGTCTCTAATTTATAAAGAAAGAAGAAATATTAAGGCATAAACAAAAACTGAAATGCATCCAACATTTCAGTCAGCACAGTGTACTTATTACATAGCTGCTATAAATACGTTCTGCTAATGCAGGAAGTTTGGAGTAAGTACAAGAGCAAAGGCAATTAGCCATATTTGTTGCAATTACGAGACATTTGACAAAACAGTGTTTGATATTTGGAAGTATATAATTACATACAGAAGATCCCTATCAAAACTGTTTGTTTAGTATAATGAATGTGGCAGCAAAATCATGTTCTGTATATATATATCTCTGTGGCAACACCACTCCACATCACTGAGGCATGAAGTATAGATCATACAACTTCTGGTGACCTAAGATAGGAAAATGATAAGAGATAACGGAAGAGCTGAGATGGAAAGCAGAAAATATAGAGAGAGATGGAATCCAGTGGCAGTCCTGTTTAGTCAGCACAGGCTGTGAAAATGAAAGACAGGTCTGACACTTGGAGTCATCGTTTCAAAGGGCCCTTCATGCTTGGGCTTTTGGAAAGTAAGCCCTTTGGGTCAGCAATGTGGATATTCTTTGGGGACATTCATAGAAGATTCGGCTTCTTATGACAAGCACCTGCGAAATCTGGCCTCAAGCCTACAAATATTAAGCAAGAGGGGAAAAAATTATAAATGTAGAGCATGTTCCTAAGCCTACTGAATTCCATGAAAGGCTTCATCAACATCATCTGGCTTTTGTTCAGGCTTAGAGTCATTATTACAATTACTGACAAGAATGCAATACCAAAAAGCAAGGTTTTGCAGCTAATAATTTCTCTGCATCTCAGCCTTGATTCTTCTTCTAGGGATAACTTTGTTACACAGTCATTGTGTTTCTCTNAAAAAAAAAAAAAGTAAATAAATCAGCTATTGGATATACTCCATACTACACTCTTTATCGTGTTCATTTTAGACATACACTGACATCATCCAAACTAGGTAGTCAAGTGTTTGGCTTCATTTTAAGAAATGTTAAACTCTTAAAATGCAGCTGAAACTGAAAGTATCCAGACTGGCTGTTTTTTGACAGTTTAACAGTGGGTAAGAACATGAATGTGTACTGGAGTGAAATAGTTAGCAAAATGGAAATCTTAGAGTCTGGAGAGGAATGAGGTAGCAAACCCAACTGATCTCCAGTACCATAGAATACCTGTGCATCTCATGGGCTTTAAACTTTTTATCCTCTCAACATGCCTCAGAGCTAGGTTTATAAAAGAAACGCATTTTACAGGTGACAGGCTCTGCCCAGGGCGTTTGTGGTTAGGAGGTGCTTGAACCCTGGTCTCCAAAGCCCCGAAGCAAGGCTCTCATCCCAGACTGGGTGGCTCTTTGGGAAGAGGCAACACACGGGGTCTGCAGCGCAGGTCCTGGAAGAAGCAAAGTTGTATCTCACTGCGTCTTTTTACCTTATGTTAAAGCCAAGGGAGAGGGAGCTTGCAGGGTAGGGCATGACCAAGGCCAGGAGGGCAAGTGTTATGGAAAAAGGACTATTGAAAATCTTAGGGAAAACCTAGCATGAGAATGTAGTGGTTTTCTTTCTGCTTCCCCCTCCCCCGCCCCGCCCTCCCCCGTGTTTGAAGCAGGGCTGAGTGTTTCAGTCCTCTACGAGCAGAGCTCTCCCTGCACTGTGCTTTCCTCCACAGTGATTTACAGGCTGCTCTCCTCTACTTCATTCTCCCTCTCGGAGAGATTGCCAGTCCTGTCAGCATTATCCTCTCTGACACTTTGCTCTGGAAATATTTCAGGATCAGACATGCTTTCCTTGCTTTCGCTGCCTATATTTCTGGAAGGGCCATCAACCAGACAATGTTTTGCACCCGAGTCTGATGCCAGTGCCAGAACAGGGATGACTTAGCAGCCACTTAGTCTGCAGAGTCCAGTACCAGCCTTGCTCTACAAACAGTAGCAAACCTGAAAATCCAGGGAAACAGGAAGCTTCTTGAAGTGCAAACCTTTCCCTTATTCAGACCTTCTGGCTGTAGTTGCTGATGGAAAGGAATTTGCAGTGGGAATTGCAGATCAACCTAAATCTCCAACTAAATATAGTCTTGCCATGGTGGGGGGAAGGAGGGGCTATATAGCAGGGTGAGGGTGAGCCAGGACTACTTTTTTAACACACAAAACCTATGTTGAGAGTAGTTAGCCGTAATTAATTGATGATGAGTTTTCAATAGCAAGGTTTGTGTCTTTAAATTCTATCCAAGTAGAGCAAAGTTGAAGCAAGGGACACTCTGTGTTCAAAAGACGTGTTACAAAGCTCTGCATGTTACAAAAAGAAAACACGTGTAAGTACTAAATATTACTCACTGAATAAAAATAAAGGGAATGACTCATGATACTAAAGAACTCCATAAACAAAAGTTGCAAAATGCCTGGGAAGACTTAACTAATTGAATTGCTAGTCATTATGTTCTAGTCAATGTGGCCTTCCTCTAGCAGGATTGAAAAACTAATGTGATGCCAATGGGAGGTTAGTGTGAATTGCAGAGGAAGGGTATGTAAAAAAAGGGATGAGTGTGCATAATAATGTCATCTCTTCCCCACAGAATGTGAAACATCTGAATGGTGTATTTTCAGTTCTCTCATTCCCTGCCAATAAAATTACTTCGCAAGAAGACGTAGATGAAACTATTTATTTTATGCAGATCTTAGGCTGGAACAGCCTAGATGGAAGACTGAAGGAACTGGGATTTTCATTTTAGCTTGTGTCGAAAGAATCATGATCATAAGCACAGTTTCCATTTCAGAAAGATAACAGAGTACCACCTGAAATTATTTTGCAAAAGTGTGATTTATGGCTATGTCCATCTGGATAGGACCCAGTTCTGTCTTGTCCTCTGCATCATTTTGAGCTACTTCCATTCTCAGTGTGTGGTTTGGAGAGTTCTCTGAGAATAGTGAAGGCCCTGATCAAGCCTCAGCCTGGGATGGCATAGTTTCATGTTCAGAAGAACTTCACACTGTCTCTCTTAGGATGTCTTCATATTCTTCCCTCTGGTGTGACTTCACTGCCCCTCCAAAACCCCACTGTCTTCTTGGGATGTGGTAGATTGATTCTGTGACATATTTTAAGGGAGCTGCTGGGAAGAGATCCAAAGTTCAAAGGGTTTACGAAGCTAAACCATGCCTTGACATGCACATGGGTGCTAAAAGGTACTTTAATCTCTACCATTTCCATGCCCATTTAGGAAAAGGAAAGTTTCCTCAGGGACTACATGGGGTCTAGGGGACTTGGAAGGTGAATTGTAAAGATTTGAGCTAGTAGGGATGGGTCGAACTTAGAACCAGCCCAAACTATGCATTGCTTCACCCTTCCAGCTTATCATCTGCATGTCACCCAAATGTAAACCGTAACACCGGTGAGATACGTAGTGGGAATTACACTGGAACTGAGACCAACAAAATTTCAAGTGGCAGAAACTACAGGTCTGAACTTCTACCTTAAGTAAGTAATTTTGCTGGCAATGTGGTGCTCAGTGTCTACAACTGCAGAATGCTTAATGTGAGGCTCAGCTTGACACAGTGGTATGAAATATAGCAAAGGTGACAAAGTTATCTCTGCTGTTGTTTATTGCCTGAATTCAATTCCACTGTTTATAAGACAAAGAATAGTATTCCAATAGCAGGAAAAAAAAAAGAAAAAAAAAAAAGAGAGAGAGATTTAATTCAGTAGTGCATATGAATAATACTTGAAAAGACAAATAGTGTTTGGTTTAGTTAATATATTGCTCATTAGTGAACCACAATACAGACATTTTTTAAAAGACTGCAATTACCATGACAACCTGATAACATTTAGTCACATCACTTCCGAATATGATTATCCTTCTGAAAAACTTTTCTTTTTTTTATGGAAACAGACGGCAAATTTCAAGTCTGTGGTTTGTTCTTAAGATAACCTGTTTGTTCCCTCTTTGAAAAGCACTGCAATACATTGGGAAAATGCAAGAAGTGAAAGTAAGATCATGTTGGGGGGTGCAAAATGTGTTGTGGCATAAGAAATAGTGGGGAGGACGTCTGCTTTTTGTCCCATGGGACATAGCTGGTCCAGGCCATGGTCACACTGGTACACAAGGCATGGTGGCTGTGGTCGCTAATACAACAGAGGCAGGTCAGTAGTTCCCTCCTGGGATGGAAAGAGGTCATGTTTCCCCATTTTCCTGAGAACATTACCTACTTCACTTTCTGAAGCAAACTACTTTAAGAGTACAGTAGCTTACGTCTGCTTGCAGCTAACATAGCTCAGTGGTGTGGTTTGATAAATGAGTTGAATTTATCGGCAACCTCTGCTGTCTTACACTGATTTACTATCATCATCTCAGGCACTGCCAAATTATTATTTTATTGGGAAGGAAAATAGAGGTACCACAAAGTGACACTTATTCCTAAGAAGAATTTGGCAGGCAGCCGTGATAAGAAGGACTCAGTGGCCTGAGTCTGATCCTCCCAGTGGGACTTGCTGCAGTGTGAGGATTCCCTTACTAGGATACAGGGGGAGTAGAGTCTGCAGCCCCCCTTGGCTGGCGTCCGTGGCATCTCATTAGGTTAACACATTTTGGATGAAATGTTTGCAAACTCCAAATGTGTGCGAAGTTGCAATTTCCCGCCTAATTAATTGTGATTTCCTGACAGAAATTGTTGCAATTAGATGGTTAAGCACTCACGCTTCTGGTCCAGGCAAGATGACTGCAGGCAAAGTCACTAGTCAGGAATTTGCAGAAAGCCAAGGAGAGACTGTGTGAGGGCTGTCGAAATGAATCTGGTCTGGGAGCCTGAATTAATTGAATTAATATTCAGGAGGGAAATAATGAATTTTTATTGTCCAGATGAATATAGATAAAGGACCCAAACCCATGGCTTGAATTCAGAATGCTTGGGATTTAGGAATTTGCTTGATTTCTAAAGACATGGGGCTAATCACCTTGAATATATTTGCCACTGAGGTTTTGCACCATTATTTCTGACTTCTCCTTGGCTGCACAGGGCAAAAATCATGCCCAGACCTTGTTTTCATGGGAACCCAGGGTGTGATTCCCACCAAAGGTGATTGGTACCAGTGCAGGGCTGAGCAGCCACTCTGCCCTGGTTCCTGGTTTTAAACAAGAATGTGTGGGATGGCGAGACTTCGTCGGGACTATTAACAGTGGAGGTGATATAGAAGACCTTCCTCATTACTATCCAGATGGCAAAATAGCCCAGGCAAACGCAGGAACATGAAAGCAAGCAAATGGTCTTAAGCAAGACAGTATTGCCAGGGGTCAGGCTGAGAGGGCCTGCAGCGAGCCCACCTGAAAAGCACAAACATCTAACAGGCTTGGTGGAGTTCTGCAGGTGCCTCGTGGGTGCTGGCAATTGCCCCCGGACAGATCATTGCTGGCATGGCAAAGCACACCATGCCTCAAAATCATTTAGCAGGCTGCCAAGACACCAGGTTTCTGTGGCAGGAAGAAAATACCTGCAAATAATCCTCTTACTGCAGTCCATGTTTCACGGAGAGAGCACGGCTCTGCTCAGACAGCTATTGTCCAAACACGGGAGCACTTGTGGAATGGTATTGGGCCACAGTGAGCATTTGCAGAGCCCTGGCCTTGGCACGGCCAGGGAGATACAATGAAAAGTTATAGACATCCAGGTGTTGGGGACTTTGGTGTGCCTGCAGTCATCCTCAGTGGGAGTGCCCTGCCACATGAGCACATTTTAAACCAATTGGTTCTTGGTGTTTGCTAGCGGAGGTGGCAGAGGGCAAGCAGCAAACAGCGTGGTGTTTCTACACTGGCTTCCCTCGCAGGCTCTGGCAGGCTGCTGAAGTGAATTTAATCCCCGGCACTGCACCGGGATGGTATTTGGGAGTGTGTGATCTGAGGCAACGCAGCTCCGCGCCAGGCACCAGCCTCCGACCTCTCAAAGAGATGCTCAGCTCCACTTGGCCCTCTGCATGGTGGGAGTGGGGAAAAGGGCCGAGGTTTCTTATCTCTTATTTCATCATTTTATTGCAATATTGTGGCTGATTAAGTACTTGAGAATGACTCTTCATGCAATTTTGGTTTTGCAAGCTCCTTAGAGACAGGTCCTTGTAGCCTGTGTTGCTCCAATTCAGCATGAATAAAGGAGGCTATGTTAAATTGCCCTTCAGCAATTACAATTATGAAAACCCCATAAAATTATTCAAAATGCCCCTTATAGGCACTTAGTGCAGCCATGTTAACCTGCTTCTGTTTTTAAAAGATATAAATCTCTGCTTCTAAACTAAGGACAGAGATCTAGCCCAGAACTACACGTTTCATAGGAGTTATAAACTCCTCAAGACAAGTGGCTCTAATGGAAACAAAAACAACTCTGTAATGGTAGCAGGTGCAAAATGAAGCAGTACATTAAAAATAGCCTGGCTGCATTCTCCTGTGGCATGAGTTCTACGTGCATATCACTCCAAAATAATCCATTTATCCTTTCTCCCCATGGTTACATGGAGCCAGCTCTGTGCTGTGTATCCTGGGGCTCTGCAGCCACAGCTGTGGGAACTGAAGCAAAACCACAGCCCGCCAGGCAGGCGCTCCCCCTCTGCCTTCCATTTAACATCAAAACCTTTTCCCTGGCTTCTCCCTGCTGCAGGTGGGGGAAGGACTTCCAGAAGCTGACGCGTCTCTTCAGCCTCTGATAAGTGCTGAATTTATTTCTAAGAGTATGAAATTAATTTGTGTTTCGGTATGGGACTGCTTCAGTTGCAGGTTTTAGTGGTCACGAGCGACTCTGGAGCTCCAAGAGTGGAGCAGCTTCCTATGAAAAAAGCATAATGTTCCTTTAAACTGGCAGCATTTTGCAAGGAGAACCCAGCTTTCACAGACTCCACCCAGCCTCTCTGCAACTTCCCTCTGCATTTCTTCTGCCCAGCAAAACCCCCTCTTCATCCCAGGCTTCCTTTCTTTCTTTTCCTTAGAACTCCTTTTTGGTGTCAACTGGTGACCTCATAGGGTAATTGTTTTTAGAATGCCTTTCCATATTTGCATTTGGCAGTCGTGTACTCAGGCCAGCTGATTCAAAAGTGGTGCTGGATGTAAATGCTGCCATGATGCTAAAGTCACAGAACACAGTCTTGGAGCCTCTGGATCCATCCCGTGGGCAGTCGCCCAGCCCCGTCCATGTGAGGCTTTTGTTTGCTCTGTTGTTCACTGAGGGCTTCTCTGAGTCTTGGTTGACTTCAAGGGTATTCATTTTGCTAATGAGTGGAAACATCTGAATAAAAAATTTTCAGGCAAATTGAAAACTTGCAAATAGTTCATTCTCTTGCTAGTCTTTAGGCAATGGGAAAGAGCTAAAAGACATCACTTTAGTGTTGTTAATATGAACAGCCTTTGGAAATTCAATTATTGATCACTTATATTTATTCCCTGTCCCATTGGGCCAGTTCTCATCCCAGCTTGTTGATCTCAGCAGGCAAGGGTATTAGACCAAAGAGAAGCCCTGGAGTAGACTGAAGGAACCAAAGTCCTAGTCATTTCCATGGGGACAGGTTTTGTCTGTAGACTTTCAACAAGCTAACTTGTGTCTCTGCTGCTTAGCAGAAGGTCTGTGAAACCATGGATTCAGAGGGCGTCAACGAAGTTCATCTGCTGACGGCTGAACATTATTTTACCTAGATAAATGTTTCACAGGGCATTTCCCAGCAGCTTCTGAGCTGCAGTCAGTGAGCCTGGAGGTATGAGGCCCTTACTGCAGTCGGTTTGTATCACCCATCATATATCAACTCACCTAGCGTAAATCAGCTTGTCACAGCTTAGTGCCATCTTGTATGCAAGTCTGGGTGACGAAGACTCACCTTTGAAAATGCAGATGCCCTGACTGCTTGGGAGGACCTGCTCCTTCTCCTGCTCCTGCCCTTGTCCCAGGGGTGCAGGCAGCAAAGATCAGCTGCCTCTCTCTTCCAGGGACTGGCCATCCCAGGTTGGCTGATGCCCAGGCCAGTGTGAGCAAGTCACTTGTGGAACTGCATGAGGGGACACTGCCACATGTTGTGGTTTACCCATAAGCAGCAAACATAGCTAATTTGCCTAAAATAATAACTGTAATTCAAAGCATGGGCTTTCCAAGCTGTTTGGAAGAGCAGGTTTGACTTTGTAACTGAACACTAAGTTTTTATCCTTGTTTTAAGCTAGAAGATGAGTCAGTCAGGGAAGTAATATTTTTTTTTAATGTCACATATTAATTCACAACCTTCTAGGAGGATACATGCCAAGCCCCCCAGGACAGCCAGTTTGACTCTCTGGCAACAGATTCTCTCCTATTCGCCTGTTCTTCTTTGGTGGCTGGACTTTGGCTGGTGAGCTCAGTATTTCTAGTGCCCTAGTGTGGTGAGGAGAAAAGGTTTTGCCTGCCCATCCACTCAGGTCAGCCAGCATTACCTGCAACGCATGCACTTCAAGTGCTCAGGGACTCCACCAAGAATAAATAAAAAAATTAATTCATAGAGCCAGTCTTGTCCACCAGCATTTGCAGCCTTCTGGATGCACCAGCAAAGCAACTGGAGATACTGACCGGCACTTGGTTAGTCGGGCTTTATTGGCAGACGCTTAACATAATGTAGCCCTTCCCCATGGCTGAAGATTTCTGTAAGCTTGGAGGCCTTGCTCATTTTCCAAATCCATGCTCTGTTTATATTTTCTTTGTCTTGAACAAAAATTGGCCCCATTGTGTGGGAGCAACACTGGAAAAGAAAAACAAGAAACATCCACTGAGAGAAAATGGATATTGTGGGAGCTGAGGAAATGCACATACTTTGCTGATTCCATTTTCTGATGATGTCAGAGTCAAAGAATATCTCTAAAAAAAAACCCTCAGCAACTTGGAATCAAAAGCTCTGTTCATCACAGTCTCTTGTTAAAAGAAGAAATGTAAACAATCTTCCTTGCCACCCCCACCACCCCCAGCCTCCAAGAAATGAAATCTGGCTCCATTTGGATGGACCCTCAGATGGAATTGAGAGTATGTCTCCAGGGAGGGAGGCGTTAATGTACCGGGGGAGGGATGGAGAGGCGGGGGACAGGAAAATTTGATTGTGCTATGTGAAATGCAGGGATTCAAGCTGCTGCTTTTCATGGAGGCTGAAGAAGGGCGGCCTGACACTTTACAGATTGGGTGTAATATACAGGAAATTTGTCCTTTCTGCCAGAGCAGTCTAGGGATAGGGCTACCCCCCACAACCCCCCCCCCAGCCACTTTGCTTAGCTGGTAAAAGCTCAGGAGAAAAGGGTTAAATAAATGTTTGTGATATGATAAGGTGCTTGTTTATTCAAGGGATGACAGATTATTGGCTCCCAAGGCAGGGTTGAAAAATAGTACAAAGGAGCTGGCGTTCCCTTCACTGATGTGATTTCCTCCTAAGGTTTTGCTCTTTGGTAGGAACAATATGCGCTGGGAATTAAGAAGGATGACTTTATTTCAGACTGGAACAGACAGACTAAGAGCTGCGTTCTGGAGTCACTGACTCTGTTTTTGTTTTTGTGGGTTGTTTCTTTTTTTTAGCTTTTTTATTCCTTTCTGCTGAACTTCATCTCCCAAACTCTTTGGAAATGGGGTTATCTCCTGTCCAGAAGGAACACCCAGCACGGCAAGCTGACTAGAACACTTCAGATTAGGGGTTTGACCCTTTTACTTTGTACATAATTTTCTATTTTATCACCATGTCTCTAAAGCTAGCTCCTGCTTCACTGCCCTTGGATAAAAGCTCAGGTCCTAGCCGAGTGTTGCACATAAGTCAATAAAAGCCAGGCGTTACAGCAGAGCTGGTGGCTGCCAGAGGACTACACGCACTTCTCACCAACCAAATTCTCCTCTTGCAAAAATGCCAGTGAAATCCAGAACAGCTCTCTTTGATTCGAGTGCAGCAGAGAGACACTGAGTCGCAGGGCTCACTCGGCTTCCATGACCATAGGGACAACGCTGCTGCAGGACCATGGGGGCAGGGCATGATGCCTCCAATATGCCCCTGAGGATCTGAGCTTTGAGCCGACCCTGGCCACAGCTTGTAGGTAAAGATAGAAAAGACGCTACTTCATGCCATCTTCAGGTCCTAAATTGTCTTCCATTGCTGCTCTGTTGCAGGCTGGGGCGAGCTCCCCCCTCCGCCACAAAATGCTTTAGGCTGAGGGGCTCAGGAAGACCTTGGGGAGCAGGACACTGCACAGGGTTGGAGTGCCCCTCTCTAACTAGGGCTGGCAGTGAGGGCAGCAAAGCCCAGACATGCTGTGAGAGCATCTGTGCACCACGGGGAGGTGAGGATTTGGGCAATGGCGAGTGTTTCCCACCACTTATGTCACCCCAAAAATGACTTGCTGGACAAATGTCTGCAACCCCAGGATGACGCCTCATCAGTGCCACGGGCCAGGGGAGCGCTTTGCGTTGAAACTTCACATTATTAGGACAAATACACATTGTCTGATCACAACAGAGCGAAAAGCGAGGGGAGGATTTCATTTCTCAGCAGCGGGAGATGTGCGTGACAGCTGGTTGGAGGGGATGGCAGTGGAGGTGTGGCTCTGCCGACACCAGCACCCAGGCTGTCACGCAGCCATGATGTTCAAGCTGCACCAAGCTGGTCAAATCATTGCGCTCCATATACCACAGGAGACCATGCTAGCGGTCGCTTGTTGGGAAAATCAGGCAGCAGTTCCCATGATCCTGGAGTAAATGACAGTTAAGCCACACATTTGTTTTCAATGCTTGGATCTGGCACTGGATTCCTTTTTAAATGAAAACTATGCCAGACATCTTTTATAATTTTTTTTCCTCAAGGAAATATGTGAGCAATCCAGCAGAGGAGTGCCAGAAAGGGGTAAAGAAAAAAACAAAACACAAACCACCACCACACACATGCACACAACAACTTTTATTTAAAGGCTTAAAAGAGGCCAAGTGGCTTTAAACACTGGTAGGACTGGGCTGTTGAACTCTGCTCCAGTGAGTGTGTGTGTGCATGTGCAGGGGAAGGGAGAGTAAATACATACATGTTGGGGGTATGCATGGAATGACTTTCACACAGTCTATTCCATTCAGGTACTGCACTGCCTTGCAAATAAATACACATATGAATAAAGAGAAGGGAAGAAAAAAAAAGGGGGGGCGGTTCTGAATCAAAGCTTAAGATCAGAACTTGGCTCTTGGAAGGAAAACTCTGACTCATTTAATGGGTAAACCCAGGAGCAAACTCTGGGAGCTAGCTGATCCACATGTTTCTTCAGTGCTGCTGTGGCGTGGGCCCAAGCAGCAAAGACGCTGCTCCAAATATCCTTGGAGCTGTATGCATTCATGGCAAACAAAGATCAAGCAGAAACGGGGTGCACGCTGCGCTGGAAGGTGGATTAATGTTCAAAGGCTGAGTCAAAGGCGAGAGGAGATAAGGCAAACGGCGTCATACCAAAGACAGCTATTAAATGCAGTGGTAATCTGCTGAGCCACAGCCAAACACAGCCTTTTTGCATTGTTGGACGTGAATAACTCAGGGACAGATGGGGGGCAGGGGTTGGGGGGTGGATGGGTGAAGATCCGCCTGAAGACTTGCTCCTCAGCATTTCTGGGCACACAAAGTTCTTTTCCCCTATACTCCATTCTGGTCCTGCTAGACCCATCGCTGTGGTACCCGAGCCCTCTGCCTTTCAGGAGACTTCGCTGAATTCTGATGCTGATAAGCATGTGCCAGATCCTGCTCCCTCATGTGTGGAGTGGGGCCCCATACCCAGCCCAAACACCCAGAGAAAAAGTGTCTGTAAGTCTTGTCTCCTCTACAGATCCTCATTACAGCCTCAGATAATTTAACTTTCCTGTTCTTAACAACATTTCATTGTGCATATTTAAATAATTTCTACTGGCTTAAATCTCCTTTGAATATTAAGATATTTCTTTTTCATTAATATTCAGTTGTTAATACTATAACAGAAGCATCTTGTCAGGTTTCTGCTACAATATTGAACTAACTTTTGTTTGGATCTTGTTGCTTTGTGCATCCTTGCTAGCTTTTTTGATCCCGTTACCTCTGGCTGAATGGTATCTTAACGTACTTTCAGCCTCTCACCATCTCTGTGCTTTCTCCTGCACTGCCACAGGATTTATTAGGACTGGGAGGTCAGACTGTCCTAAAACCACGTCCTGTGCTTCCTCCCACATCAATAAAAGACATGAGTATCATTTTAGCTGTACAGGAGTTGTGCAGCTATTAACAAAAACTCTTCAGTATGCCCCTTGTGCCCTTGCCCCCAATGCCCATGATCTTCTCATGGACCATTTACTCTCTGGTGGGCTGTGGGTCAGGTGCTTAGGAAGCGATGGTGCTTAAGTAGCCCAGCTAATTGTGTTTGGCAGTTTACAGCAGGTATTTCTATGGTCTTTTTGAGAGTTGTCCCTTGTGCTCTGAACTTGAGTGGAGACAACACTTCCCCAGCTGGGGTGCAGCTCTATCCCAGTTGGTAGACTGAAGTCAGTTCACACCAGGGCCTGAACTGGTTTGAGCAAACATTGTAAAATATCCAGCCCTGCAATGTGTCAGTAATCTCTGCCAATAGAAATATTCTTACACATGTCCTTCAGTTGCCATTTGTACTTATCTGCACAAAAAAAAAATAAAAGGGGGCAAATTTTATTACGTGTACATACTCCCACCCCTGCCTATATGAATGAACTATCCCAACCCTAAAAGCAACAGCTCAGGATGCAAACAATTTCTCCTGTACTGGGAGAAAAATACAGCATCAATGGGATCGCATATTTTCAGTTCCAGCTTTTGTTTTCAGGATGCTCTTTCAATTTGTGGGTCAGGTTAAGTCAAATATTTCCATGCAGTGTTTCGCAGAGGAGAACAGACACCCCTTTGGCTGCTGAGCTATTTCTCTTCTTGGACACGAAGTTGGTATTCAACCAAGCCTGGGTAACAGGTTAATGGAAAGTCAGGGGAAGGTCTTGTAGGATGCAATATTTCTTCTCTAAGAGACTATGTGGAACCAGAGGAGATGGAGGTTATGTCCTGAGGCTGCGTCTTTGCACAGGCCTCACCATCCATCAGGAAGACCACTGGCTGAGGCTCCACATTGGCCTCCTCACCAAGGCTGTTGTCACCCAGCATTTAGGTGGGGTCTAAAAGCAAAGGCTGGCTTGCCAGGTTTGCACAGGTCACAAAAAGTGACAGACTGCAAACCCTGTCACCCAGGGATGTCCAGCCTCCCCCTGCTATTATGTGACATGGGGCCAGGAATGAAGGGAGCTCTGGTTCCAGTCTGTTGCCACAACTTATCTCCATCTCTCGTCCCCACAGGCTAATTATTCCAGCCACAAGCACACTTCCACCATCATCCTGCACCAAAACTGTGCCACTGAGCGTGACATGTGCCCTGTCTGCCCCTGCCCGCCATGGCACACATGTGGCAAGTATTTTCTTGACTTCAGTCACTGTGATGGCTGATCAGCCTTCCTCCTTCCATTTACCCTCCACCCAAAAGAATCACATGCTGAAAGCAATTATAATTTGGTTGCTGATACACTTCTGCAATGATAGGGATCACAACCGGCAAGACTTTGATTATGGCCTTTTGAAGACCAGCCAAAGGCTGCTGTTTACCACATCCCCCTGTCACCGCCGGTCATATGACTGCCTGGCACTGCCTCTGGGGTAATGCACGCTCTCAGCACGGCTTCCCCAGCACGGCTCTGTCTCATCAGAGGTGTCATTTTGCCCACTGTGGGGGCAATTCCTTCACTTGCAGGGAACCAATCGATCACATTTGTAGCCTACTTCTTGCATAGTGGCATTAGGCTGGACAGGAGTCCCCCCCAGACTCCCTCCCTAATGGTATCCAGCACCACGCTGCAGGAGAACTAGTGGTACCGTAGCAGCCCCAACTTCTGGAATTTCCTGGCTTTTCTTAATCTTAACATCTCATTAGCATTTATTTGCAGATGCATATCCTTGTTCTCGTCTCACACAGCCTGCTGTAAATCACGGCTGCCTCAGCTGCAATCAATGCAGTCACCTCAGAAAGGAAAGGCCAGTTCCCAGGGGCAGGGAGGCTGCTGCCAATCCCTGTCAGAAACAGTGTCTTCTTCACCATGGGCTGAGCCTCCCAAGCTAATTGTGCCACTTCCAGAGGCCAAAGCAAAACCCAATTCCTCATCCAAACTTTCCTCTAATCATCTTCACTAAACAGAACTCACAGACCTTTAGGATCTTGCCCATTGCTACTTCCTACCTGGAAGAAGGACCATCTTGCTACCTTTTTTTGGAACAATGGATCCAGCCAACTTCTTGATAAAAGGAAGAGGGCTTTTTTTTTTTTTTCGCTTTGAATAAGCAAATGCTTTATCTGTACGCATAAAGCAATCGTTAATATCATATGCACTAGAAAGACGAGTACCTTTATTTTTAGCTAAGTAGGAAATGCTGAGGTTAGTGCTGTTATTCAGAGGTTGAAGATCAAGTGGCAAAATGGTTAAAGTGTAAACAAGACTGGAGAGAGATGAAAGAGGGAGCATCTGTCTTCTCCTTATTTGTTCGTGGTGATAACTTCTAGTTTTTATTTTTGCGACGGTGACTATGCTGCATTTTAAAAATAAATTAACGGTGAATTGGTCTCCAGTTACTGTACAATGTTGTTCACACATAGCATACAGTGTCAACCATCACACCAAAAGACTATCCAAATGATGGGAAAATCTCTTCTGTTGGAAAAATGTACCGTTTTTATCAAATTTAATCTCCTTTTCAGCAGGAGGCCCAAATACCCAACAGTGGAGCAGAGAGGCAGAGGCAGAAAAGATCTGATAGATCACTATCTTGAACTTCAGATGGTCTGTATTGGCCAGCTCCACATTCAAACTTTCTGAAAGATCAAACTTTCCAAAACTTTCTAATAGATCCAAAAGCATGAGCCTGTTGGCCAAGCTGCCTCCTCTGCCCAGTGCTGGTTCTCAAGGTTCCCAGGACTTTGCCAATCTGTCCCCTCAAGTCCCTCTTGGAGGGTGACCTGAGCACCTAGTGACTGGCTTACCAGCACCCCACTGTGCCTTCTCTCCCAAAGAGGCACCAGCACACAAAGACGTGCCAATCATCACCATCTCCAGCATTGGCTTTGGGGTGCAGACTCTCACATTGCAGCTGAGGTCTCGTTGCTGAAGACCGAAGCTCCAGAAGAGACATTTCTCCTCTGCAGAGCACTGCCCTCCCACCTTTCCTCTTCTCTCTGGGCCTTCCTCAGTGCATCACAGTCCCACCCCAAGGCAGATAACCCTCCGATACCACTTCACCTTTATGGCAGGTGACTGAAGCACACGCACAGAGAGGAGTGACTGTAGCAAAGCAGCCATTCGCCCTCACTGTCTCTGCACTCCTGGGAATAGGACGGATGGGGTATTTCACTGCAGGGCACCATGGAGCCATGGGAACCTGGCACAAACCTGCAACCACCATGAAATAACACATCACGGAGAAAAAGTCAACCCTGGGACATCCCAGCACCCAAGCATCCCCAGCAGCTGTCCCCTCCATCCCCAAAGCTGGTGTGTGCCATGTGGCTGCCTGGTGTGTCCATCCCTGGCTGCTGTGACCAGCCTGGCCAGGCAGAAAAGGATATTTGCCTCTCATGCTCCTTGGAGAACATTCCTCAGATAAAACTGAGTTCATAACTCGTCAGAAATGTACTAAATTACAGGAAAGTTGTAAAAAAAGAAACCTATAAACTGTATGCAGATACAAGATAGACTGAAAGACATAACTGTAAATCAATATACACCTCATAAGAAATCTTGCTATACTTAATAGGTACAAAATATGAAGCAAATAATTACATATCAGTGTATATTTCTACAGGCTGTTTTGGTTTAGGGTATGTTATTTTTCTCTCAGCCTGAGATGAAAGCTAGCATTACAGATTTATTCTAGTGTAAATGCTGGTGTTTGTGTGAAGTGAACTCTTTCTTTGTTTATGTAACCCCAGGTTTTCAGCTACTTTATCAAATAACTACCTCTTCATATTTGCTGGCTTGCAGAAAACCTTAGCTTTGTTCCACAGCTCTAGTTACAGTCGGGATAATACAACAGGCACGTGGTTGAGGGGATTTTAAAGCAGGTAAAATGCCCTGGGAGTGTTTCTGTCTCTAAAGATGGCATATTTTGTGGTGTTAGTCTGTGGGATAAATGTCCCACAAAGGAGGAAGGAGGAAGGTGGTGGTTAAAGACTCTCATTTGTATAATGCTTTCTCTCTGAAAAGACAATGACCTTTCTAATATGCTTTAATTTTTGGTCACCCCTGAAGTGGCCAGGCAGTTGGATGTGATGGTGGTTGTAGGTCCCTTCCAACTGAACTATTTTGTTCTAGTCACCTTCCTGTCCCCACCTTGTGGTGTAGCACGACATGACCTCCTGAAGCAGGGGAAGAGCTTTTGCTTTCGTAACATTACAGGGGCTGAGGAGGAGATTTTGCTTTTCATTGCCACCATGTCTCTTAGGCACTAGAAAGAAGGACCTGTGAACACAAGTAAACCACCCGCATTGCTCAAGGTGATCTGAAACTCTCTCCATCCTCCTGAGCTTACCTCCTACGCAGGTTGTCCTCATGTGCTATTCACAACCCTACTGGATTCAGCTCAATATGGACCCATAACTAATGATGAGGGTGAGTACAATGGGCCAAACTAACCAAAGAGATGTTCTGAGTGCCGTGGGCATTTTGGGTTCATGCTCCCTACCTCGCTAACATGTGTGTTTTCCACTCAGGTTACAAGGGAAAGTCTTACAGAACGAGACCCTAAGTCTTCCATGTAAACTCCTCAGAACTCTGCACTCCATTTTAAACAAGGGATTAGAAGTGCTATCAGGGCAATCTTACACCTTTTTTATCAACACTTACATAAAAACTCCTTTCAGGTTTATATATGTATAATTGCTACTTTTCTTATTGCCCCACTCATTAAAAAATACTTCTTTCTGCCTCTGGTTAACAAAATTTTGCCATTTTCTTTTCCCATCTAAAACAAGAGGCTGCCTTTTTAATGGGTTACCTACTGAAGAAAATACAAAATATTTTTTTCCACACCTTGCCAAAAGTTGTCCAAAATGAAACAGTGGCAGGGTCATGTACATCCAGATATGTCATGACTGTAAGGGTAGTGGGGACAGAAGTCTGTATGTAAGTGGGGGGTATGATTCATTTGGATAACAATAGAGTCCACTGCCCTTTTCTACCAAGTGTTTTTAGTTTGCCTCAAATAAGTCATTGTCTGACTTGTATAAATCTTTCTGTTGCTTCTTGAATAATTGTTATATATTTGGGAAAAGTATTTTTTGGGGTTTTATAAGGGGAAAAAAAAATGCTGATTGCAATCACTTCCAAATAACACTTAACTCCTTGACAGAAGGTCAGCAGGAGGGTTTGTGCATGTGTGTGTGTGTGTGTGTGTGTGTGTGTGTTTTCTTTCTAATCTGTGAGCTGTTCCCTGAGAGACACATTGAGAACTGGGGCTTGTCTGCTGACATGTTTTACACAGCTGATCCATTAGGATCCTGCTCTTCCTAGCCTCCCTGGCACCGCTTTGATCAGCGACATGTTTAAAAAAAAAAAAGAAAAAGAGAAGAAAAAAAAGTAGAAGGCACTTCTCTGATCAGGAATCCCTGCCCTCCACTAAATCATCTCGAGCACTTTTAAGCTATAGGAATCACTGAAGGACCCCTCAGCTCTGTGAGGCTTCACGACAGCTCTATGCTAAAACATCCAGACAGGAACGTCTTTTGCCCAGTGGCCTCTTCTGCGTGGCTCTGGGGTTAACCTCTTCCCTGCCCGGCGGGGAGCCCCTGCCAGCTTCCTCTGCCATGTCTGCCTTCCTAACAGGATGTGTCCGGAGGGACTTGGAGCCCATCATGTACCCCAGGCAAAAAGGGTAAATGTCAGCACAGCTTCACCTCATCTCCCTGCCTCCTTGCAAAGTCTTGCCTCGCTTGGGATATTTGGCTGCTGCAGGATCCTGACTCTGCCTTCCCATTGAGGAGGGAGCTTTTCATTTACTTTTGCTGAGCACTTTTCCGAGGGTCAGCCAGAAAAGTATGCGGGATATCTCTGCAGGAGGGCACAAGGAGGGAAAAGAGAGATGAGAGGACGTCAGGAGCAGGGAGAGGTGCAGGTGTGCCTGCTTAGGTTGCCACTGGTGCCCAGGCCAGATAGGTATGAAAATAAGATTGTAGGGAGAAACTGTCTCTCAGTCAGCCGAAGAGTTGACATGATGCCCCAGGGGCACAGAGGCTTTGGATAAGCTGTGGATTCTACAAAGGTGGTGAGTGATGCTCTGTCCACATGGGAGCATCCTCTGACAATGTGCAGGGTAGACACAGCCAGGCTGTGGCCATGCCTGTACCATAACTCCTCACAGCACACACACAACCAGGTGAGGCCTCACCAAGGGGTGAATGAACCCCCATGGATTAATCCCAGCAGCCAACGCAAGACTTCCCAGGTCCAGCTGACCGTGGCTGCTTGCTCCTGGAGGCTGCTCCTGTCGTGCTGGGAGGCAGCCAGATGCAGCAATGGTCAGGGACTGCTGACAGATGTCACTGCTTTATGTTTTGGCAAACCCTGTACGATAGAGCCCATTTCTTCAGCTGTTTGATGCCACTTTGGAATATTAAGAACCCAACGTCTTCTTTGTTGTTTGCTGAAGGCACACATATGGAAACAGAGGCAGGAGAACAGTGTAAGAGCAAGCCCAAGAGGAAAGGGGGGACAGTTGTACAGAGGTCCAGGTATCTCCAGCTGTGAGTGGAGAGGTGAGGGCAGCCTAGTATGCTGCTGCTGCTTCTGTGGCAATCCAGATCAGCTTCCCTATCTTCTCTTTTAATGTCCCTGAGCCTAGTGGTGTCTTCAAATCAGTCACTTGCTGGGCAATTGCCAGCAATAACAACTGAACAGCCCATCTCTGGGCAGGGAGGAAGGAAAAACTAACAAAAAGGTCATCAGTGCCTTCCAAGGCAAGAAGGAAAGTCTCTGTTGTGCCTGTTTCTTGCCACATTGACACCTTGCTGGAAGAGAGAGCCAATGAACCCAGGGTAATATGGTGGCTTGAACACTAAAGAACTACTTTGTGGTCTTCAAAAGCAGCAGGTATAGTGCCATGGTGGTACTAGTGCATGGTGGTACTGATTGCTCCCCTGTGTTCAGGTCTTCGAAGTCACTGCAGTTTGCAGTAGATGGAGTACATACCAGACATTGCAGAGATCCGGATGAGTTGTCCGCTGCTCAAGGAAATCCCCTAAACCACAGCTCTAGCAGCTTCCTTTCTGCTCACCCATCTCACCCCCACACATTAATTCCTTGCCTTTTTTGAGCATTTTTCACTGACTTGAATGATGAGAAGGACTTTTTGCCCTGAATGTCCAGCGTGCCCTTTTTATTTGGTTTACAGAACAAATAGGGATAATGTGATGGAGGATCTGTTCTTGACTGCCTTCTTGAGACTGATATTTTGGCAGCGCAGAAGTCGAGGAATCAGTGAAACATGCTTTCTTTTTCCTTATGCTGGTACTAGCTCACACATGGCTTTGTGATTGCCACATCCACCAACTCTTCAAAATAGCCAAACACAACAGCTTGTCTTTGAGGCAGATTTGAGAGCACACACAGTTCTACCTTTGGCATGAGGCATTTGCAAGAGTTTAAAGGTATTGTCATCTACGTTGTTTCAAGGAGGCTTTTCCATGTCAAATCGTGGCAGTAAGGTACCCTCACTTGTTCACATTTCACCTCAAAGTTCCTGCAGGTTGGAGGGCACCCCTAATCTGGGTTCCCACCACCCCAATGTCTGATGTGGCACCATGTGCTTTGTTCAACAGGCCAGGCCCAGAGAAGAATTTTTTAAAAAAAGCTCAAATACCCAGACTCAGTTCATTTATGCTTCAGTTCAGAGCATGGATGGAGGAGGATCTCTTCAGCTCTAGGTTTTCCTCACAGTATAAATCCCTGTGACTGGATCCCATAAAACAGTCTCATAAGCTCCCTAAGAATTTGTCGGGATGCCAGGTCCAGAGTGCCTAGTCCTTGCAAAACAGGGTAGCTGAAAGCAACAAAGTGAAAAGAAGACAAACACCTTGGTAAAAGCAAGGATTTTTTTTTAAAAAAAGAAAAAGCCACATTAAAACAACATCCATTATTTTCAGGCCATTTGCAGATAAATGACCTCCATTCTTCTAATTAAAGAAAATGTGCAATTAGCTTAATCAGATCTGTGGGAAGAAAAGCAGTCACTGAGTCTCAAAAGACAGGTTCTGAGAAACTGCAGCCAACTTTTCCTGGGGCCGACTGGAGACACTACATCAGAAACAGCATGAGCCCTGCCAAAGCCTTCTTCCTGTGAAAAATGATGTTTCAATTTAGGCTCCTGTATATTGTATTTGTTAATCTCCCTCTCGCTTGCTTGCTCACTTGTTCTCTCTCGCTATTTGGCAGTGTAAGTAGAGGCATGAAGAAGTATTGCCTTGTATTGATGCGGGCATTGCATCTTAATTTCTCAATGAAATGAAGTCGAGTTTATAATTTTTGTTCCCCATCAGCCTTCATGTTCTTTATACCTTATGAACCAAATTGGACTGTTTCATGGTACTACCCAAAGGCCAAAGCATTCAGGGACTTCAGGAAAGAAAAGTGCAATGGGAAAAAGGCTTGAAACCTTTAGCAACTAGCAGGGGGTTAAGGTCCTGAGAGGCTACTGGAAGCTGAGCTCAAAGATCAGTCCCTCCTTTCTACAGACAAAGTGGGAAATTGTGCAAATTCCAGGACCAGTTCCCTTAACCCTTTACTGGGGTGTGTTTGCCAGTAACCTCCTCCATAGGCATTCAAAGAATAGAAATCGAGAAAAGAAGAAACACATGCCCCATTTTAAAAAAGAATAATGTTATAAAGTAATAGCTATTCAAATAGATTTAAAGTCCAAATCTTCTTCCTAAAAGCAGGGAAAATCCTTTTTAGTCAGGCAGAGTAAAGAGCCAGCCCTACAATGATCTTCCAAACCCACAAACTGGGCTGCAACTGAGCAAATGGAGACAGAACCAATTATCAGAACAAATAACCCTTATTCTGTCCATTCCTTACCATGCGTTTCCTAAGGGCATTTTCAAGCATGTTGCGAGCCATCTCTGCAGCCACTCAGGCATTTGGCTTTTCTCTGGACATTGTTCCTGAGAAGTGAGAGGGATACAAAGTTC
Organism: Thinocorus orbignyianus; assembly: GCA_013400375.1. NCBI lineage: Eukaryota > Metazoa > Chordata > Aves > Ciconiiformes > Thinocoridae > Thinocorus > Thinocorus orbignyianus. Next base: position 313,578 of record VXBW01000688.1, on the reverse strand, counting down.
CCCCTCATTTGTCCATGGAGGGTAGTGTTGAGATCAGGGTTTGCACTCCCAGTCTTGTGAGACTTATAATCATGCAATTACAGAATCATAGAATTGCCTAGGTTGGAAGGGGCCTTGCAGATTATCATGTCCACTTGGGTGAGCATTTCATGCAGAAGCTTTCTCTGTCACCACAGGTGACAACAGTCTGGCTTGTCCATTTTGGACACCCTTCTTCCCTCCCATGGGAATGACCTCAACTCTTCAGTGAGTGACTAGTTTTTGTGGAAAGCGCAGCTCCACCTCTGTACCTGTGCCTGCAGGTACAGGTGTTGATAGTTCATAGAATCATGGAGTAGTTAGAATTGGAATGAACCTTAAAGATCATTGAGTTCCAACCCCCCTGCCATGGGCAGGGAAACCTCTAACCAGGGTTAACCAGGGACAACCACTAAATCAGGTTGCCCAAAACTCCATCCAGATGGTTTTGAACACTTCCGGGGTTGAGAAAAGGTCTCCACACGTTGGCAAAAATCTGGTTGTTCATATGTGGGCAGTAAGCACCTCCAAAAACAGACTTTTGTTTCTTATTATGGGGGGATCTTCTTTTTTAAACCTTTTTGCCTCCAAGATTTACAATCTTTCTTATTGACATTTTCTAGAAAACACTTTGATTTTGAAATGTCCATGAGATCTTTTTTCTTTGCTTGTAACATATAATTTTTTTAACAAATAAATTCTTCGTTTTTCAGCTTTGGCCTTTGTTTT